>VSMD01047787.1:0-71085 GCA_008750895.1 Mirza zaza
TTTGTTGCTTCATTTCAGATAGCACTGAAGTTTAGAGAAGATTACACCTGGTCTACTTTAAAAAGTGCAACTTTTAATTGCATTTTTTTTTAGAGATGAGGTCTTGCTATGTTGCCACGGCTGCTGGATGGCTAGACTCCTGGACTCAAACTCCTGGGCTCAAGCAGTCTTCTCAAGTTAGCCTCCTGAGTAGCTGGGAATACAAACATGTGCCACTATACTGGCTTGTTAATTGCCTTTTGATTTACACAAAACAATTTTAATTTTGTAAGGCTAAGGGATAGTAGAGGTTAAAAAACTCATTCAGTTTTCAGATATATAAAAGAACAGATAGTATTACATATTGCACTATGAATTCTGAGAATGAGCACTGGATCCTGAATCAAGAGAACTGGTTCTATTACTGGTTCTACCACTAGCTTTGCAGTTTTTCTTCTGTGTGACAATTGATAAGTCACTTTCCCTTTCTGGACCTCAGTTGCCTTACATGTAAAACTAGTGTGCTGCTTTGAGGTTCTTGATGATCTTTTCCTATGTTCCACACCCCTCTGTGAGTATGTCTCCCTCCTTCTCTCTCTCTCTCTCTCTCTCTCTCTCTCCCTATCTCTATCTCTTATGTGTGTGTGTGTATGTACACACACATATATTTTATATTTCTTTGTGCTAAAGCTTCAGTGAGGCCCCATAGTGTTACATTCTCTTATCTCTGCCTTTAAGATCATCATCTATTCATGAAATTTTCATCCAAAATTCAAGAATCCTCCAAAATCTCATACAAAATTGCATGAATGTATGTAATTATCTGTAGCAAGAAATTACTGCTAAAAACATTTTCATAAAGAATACTGTAACTCCCCAAACTTGAGAACTACTAGTTTAAATAGATTTTGAAAACTAATATATCATTAATTTAATCAAACCAAACAGTTGACGTCCTTTTGCATGTGAATGTTACATTTTACAAGGAAAATACACAAAAAATTAGTAAAAAGTGCATAAATAAGCTAATATTAATAAGCATAAGTGCTCTAAAAAATAGAATTATATGTTATAAAGTGATGGGAAAGGGGATTTTTTTTTTACATTAAATGGTCAAGAATGACTATGGGAGAGTAACAATAGCAACATGATGGGAAGATCCCCAGATCCTCCTTCTTCCCACAAACATATCAATTTAGCAATATTTCATAACAAATTCCCCTTGTGAGAAATCAGAAACCAATTGAAAGGCTTCTGCACTCCAGGAGAACACAAAGCAGACTCACAGAAGCTGGTAGGGAGATTTGCAGCCTCCTCTCTCTAGAGATTCTGCCCCCACCATAGTGCCATGCAGTCAGGAAGAAACGTCCCATCCCCCAGCTTCACCCAGAGAAGAGAAAGGACTGTTTCACACATTCAACATCCCAATTTTCTGAGCTGTTGCTCAGAAAACTGGCTTTTTCTTACCCACCTGAAAGCTTTGATGTGGGTGGGGCAATGGTCTAGCCTTTTAGGGAGAATGGGGCAACGAGTGTGACTTGTCCCCTCTACTCAGCATACTGGATGGACGTATAGACTGATGGAACAGAGCAGAGAGTCTAGAAATAAATCTACATGTGTAAGGTCAACTGATCTTCCACAAGTGCACCAATAACACACAACAGAGGAAGGATAATCTATTCGGCAAATGGTGTTGGAAGACCTGAATATCCACATGCAAAAAAATGAAATTGCATAAGGTATAATCTTATACCTTACACAAAAATCCACTCAAAATAGATTAAAGACTTAAATGTAAGACCTGAAATTGTAAAACTTCTAGGAGAAAACACAGGGGAAGAGCTTTGTGACAGTGGTCTCTTGGCAATGATTTCATAGATATGACATCAAAAGCACAGGCAATAAAAACAAAATAAATAAGTGGGATTACATCAAACTAAAGAGCTTCTGCTTATCAGAGAAAATAATTAACAAAATGAAAAGGCAGCCAATGAAATGGTAGAACATATATGAAAACAATATATTTGATAAGGGGTTAATCTCCAAATATATCAGGAGCCCCTGAAACTTGATAGAAAAATAATCTCCATAAACAATAACAAAAGGACCTATTAACCCAATACAAATTGCGCTGAGGACTTAAAAATTTGTTTTTAAAGGGGACATACAAATGTCTAACAGATAAATAAAAAAAAAAAAAGCTCAATATTACTAAACGTCAGGGAAACGCAAATCAAAATCACAATGTTGTATCATCTCATACCTGTGAGGATAGCTATTATCCAAAAATCAACAACAACAAAAGACAGCAAATATTGGCAAGTATGTGAAGAAATTGCACACTGTTGGTGGGAATGCAAAATGCTATAAATGCTGTGGAAAACAGTATGGAGGTTTCTCAAAAAATTAAAAATAGAACTCACATATGGTCCAGCAATCTTACTTTATGGTATTTATCTAAAATAATAGAAATCAGAGTATCAAAAAGGTATTAGCACTTCCATGTTCATTATAATAGCCAAAGTGTGGAAACAACCCAAGTGTCTGTCTACAGATGAACAGATGAATTCATTACAAATAAATACTAACATTTTAAAAACAAGAAAAGTATATAACATGTGATAACATGGATGAATCCTGAGAACATTATGCTAAGTGAAATAAGCCAGTATTAGCCAAATGAATGATTCCACTTATATGAAGCACATAAAACAGGCACATTTAAGAATCAAAGAGTGCAACAGGGTTGCCAGGGGCTGGAGGAAGGGGGAAATGGAGAATTACTAATCAACAGGCATAACATTTCAGTCAAGCAAGATAAATGAGCTCTAGAGGTTTGTTTACAACACTGTACCTATAGTCAATAATAATGTATTGGACACCTTTACATTTTTTAAGAGTGTAGATTGTATCTTAAGTGTCCTTATCTCAATAAGGAAACGAAAATAGCCCTATGAATAGGTGAGATCTGAGTTCAGGCATTGAGTTCAGAATGTCACAAATGAACCAGCTGGGAGGACATAGGAGGTAGAGCCCCTCAGAAAGAGGTAACACAAGGTGCAAAGGCTTGAAGGCAGGATCAAGCTGCATTTGTTTTAGGAAAAAAAAAAAAGTAAAGAAATAGAAGGAGGAAGAAGACAAGGAGGCAGTAAAGGGGGCTGTGAACAAGAGGAGAAAGAGCCCTGTATGGTCAGAGTAGAGTGAGGAAGAGGGAGGGAGATAAGGTCAGGTAAGCGACCAGATGAAGTAAAGTCAGATAGATCATACCAAGAGTTTGAATGTTTTCTGATCATGATGGAAAGCCATTGGCACTTCTTAGATGGGAGAATGACATGGCCTGATTTACATTTTATAAAGACCACGTGGCTTCCATGTGGATAAGAGGATGTAGTAGGAAGGTAGGAGTCCAAGTGAGGAGAACGCCAGAGTCCAGGAGAGAGAGGACGATGGGTTAGACAAGAGTGGCTGGAGTAGATGTAGAGTGCAGTGGACTGATTTGGGATGAAGTGTTCAGCTAGACTCATTCAGACTCACCGATAAATTGGACGTGACAGCATATGAATGAAGGAAGAGAGAGTAGTTCAAGGATGGTTCCTGGAGGATCAGGAGTAACTTCTGTCTGCAACCGAACTTGCAAGAATACAGACATGCTTAACATGTCTAGATAAGTCTATCCAAAGGGCCGAGAGATCACAGATAACCCAGAGAGCAATGAGAGCTGAGTAATAACAACAACCTTTTATTGACTAAGTAGTATCATAAATTATTATGCCTACTACACAAATTGGAAACAAATGAGCCTTAATGAAGTTAAGTATTTTTGTCCAAGGTCATACAGTTAGTAAGAGGCTACATTCTATCAGCTTTTAGGAACTTTTCAGTGAACAGGTGGATACTTTTTGCCAGTAAGGACCAAGAAGTCAGTTGGGACAACACGACGGACACAGGGAAGAACACCTAAAGCTTATATTAACCAGATGTCAGCTGGACCCTCTGTCCTTTAGGAGAAAACAGCACTGGGACAAATGCTATTGTGTTCTCTCTTACAATCTAATGTCATCCCTAAGATTTCTGCAGGTCCCAAGAGCCATGTTTGCTCATTGCTTGTTGTCATTTCTACCACTGATTTTTTTTTCTCATACGTGAGTCTCCTCTGCCCATGGCTATTCCTCCTCTTTGTCTCAATCTGCCTCAGTAAAGGGACACTGCTTCTTTGCCTAGATTTCCCCCAAAACATCACTCACAGAAAGCATTCATGGGGAGGAGAATTTTACAGGAGATTTGGATGCAACAGCAGATATGAGGCACAAAGAAGGAGGAAAGCACAACCCATAACTGAATATCAAATATTAAATAGTCCCTCTATGTAAAATCCCTCTCATTCATACCTACCACAGGTACTTCTCAATGCCCATTCTTTTCTTTCTTTTTTTTATAGTCCCCTGCCTTTAAACTTCCATTTTCACCATCTCTTTACATCACTACACCTCCTTCCTTATCAGAAACCTCTTAAATTCCAAGATTCTTCTGCAGCTCTGACACAGAGTGGTTCAGTGACCTCTCTGTCACTCTGGCACATTTTGATTTTGTTTCCAAACATGCCTACTAAGATGAGCTCTTATATAAATAAGAAAGGTTTGTTTTTCCCCCTGAGAAAAATCCTGCAGTCATCTCTGAATGACATGAGTTTGTTCCCTCTTACATCTCCTCTCACTGGCTCTGCCTTCTCCCTTCCTCATTTTTACCATCTCTTTTTATTGTATATAAATGTATTTCTTGGGGAAAAATTGAATCTTCTCTTTGATAATTGTGTTTCTATTTTTTCCTACTATTCTATCCACTAAGCTGAGTTTTGATGCCTGTGGCTGAAGCTACAACCTCACTGTTCATCAAGTCAGTACAAAAATGGACTTATAAAACTCACACAACTTTCTCATCAACTGCATCCCTGCCAAGCCAATGGGAATCACCTGTCCAGTTCAATATGCCAGGTTAGAACTGGTCTGTCCTTGGTTTTGTACTGTTTCAGGTAAGACTGGCAGTATCACTACATTTGTAAATTTATGTACATGTCATAAGCACCTGTCAGTGTTTACCCTGCTCACTTGTACCTTTGGCCTTCCCACTTTCCAGTACATTCTACTCTTGGACACCAGATAAGTCTTCCTTGTGCACAACTATGATTTTCTCACTTTTGAATTCAAGAACTTTCCACAACTCATCCCCTGAACATGGAGCCTGAAGACTTGGCATCATATCTTGGTTCCTTAGCCCATAACCTATGTGATCTTGGCCAAGTTGTTCACATCAACATCTTCAGTGCCCACCTCTGTAAAATGGGCACATTCCCTGACTATCCAACAGGATTATCATGAAGATGTATTTTTGAAGTATGTAAAAGAGCTCGTAAATTATGATATGCTATTCAATATAAGTTGTAATTCTCCTACAACTAAACTTAATCCTTTAGTCTGTTATTTAAAGCCTCAATTAAGTTCCTACTTACATCTTCAATTTCTGTCTTCTTACATCCAAAGGAAAAAAAAGCTTTGTGCAGAAGGAAGGACGTAGGCAGCTGTCACTTACAATGGATCCTGCCATTCATAAGCCATATGATCTTGGAAGAGTTGCCCATCCTCGCTGAGTGTCAGTCTCAACACTGATAAAATGTTTATTCTTGTAAGCATCCTTACCACTCAGTGTTAATTCTTAAATTATACAAAATAATTATAAATAATAAAAAATATAGCAAATGACAAAAATAAGCTTTGTATTTCCTTAGAGGGTTTCACTGTTACTAGCAAAGTCTTAGATATACCCTTGTCAAACTCAACACATCCAAAGCTGAATTCATTCATTCGTTGCCAAGCCACTATTAATATTATCTTCTCACTTTCTGCAAATAGTCTCAATCTCCCAACACTAGGAACATTTATGACGTTTGCCACTCTTCTCTCTCTTCACATCCTGTCAATATCAAGCCCTATTTATTGTACTGATTAAATAGCCTTGAAATCCTCTTGTTCTCTGCTATGGCTCTTTTATTTTAGATCCTCAAAATTCATTTTCGGTGTGATGACATCAGCCTTCATTTTGGTCTCTCCAATTTCAATTTATTTTCATTGTTAGTTAGAAGAATGAGTATTCCCACATTGAAATCTAATGTGACTTTATTTTGCACTACAGTGTCCTATGCTTTAAAGCGCAATTTTGGAACCAAACTGCTTGATAACTGCCACTTTCTATCTCTGTGAGCTCAGTGGAATTATCTCTTAGTTACTCAGTTTCTTCAGGTGGTGGCCCTGAGTGTGCAACTTCCAGATCTCTGACCACAGGGAACATCAAACAGACTAATGGCCCCAGATGTTGCCCTCTGAAATACACCACCACCTTCATCCTGAGGCCACGTCTCCCCAGGTTTCTTCCAGGAAATGACTGAAAATGGCAGGGAGACGGATGCTGATGATCCCTTCCTGGTAACCACAGGCCTTCTCTAGCATCTGTCTCTGGCCTGAATACTCCTCATTGGCCTTGTAGAATTTCCTCAGACTATACTGAAGTTTTAAACTCTTCTGCTCAACAATCCTTATTTCTCTAACTTCAGAATGTTAGACCTGCATTGTGATCTGACAGCTCTCCTGGCCTCCCCTGAATCTCTCTCCATTTTCCTTTATAGGTATTTTCCCTGAGAAATCACTTACATATCTAACTTTGTCCTAACATTTGCCTGAAGGATCTTAAAGGACCTGGACCAACTCACTGCATCTGTAAAATGAGTATAATAATAGAACCTATTTTATAGGATTATTAAAAGGATCAATCATAATATAGATATAAAGCATTCATAATAGTTCGTAGAGTCTATACAATGCTAAAAAAAATTGTTTCCTGCTAATTAGCATCACTATTAATTTACTACTCATTCAAAATCAAATACTCTTCCATGAATTGCTTTTTAATATATATGATCCCTTCTGCCAAAAAATGTCCCTTTTCATTCCAACAGGGTACAGCTCTAAAATCATCATCTATGCAGCACATTCTTTAACTTACCTCCCTTTTCCTCCTACAGTCCCATGTACACTGTCTTCATATCACTTTTACTAATACTAATCTCATTGTGGAACTACTGATTATTTACTTTTTGCTACCTCCAGAGCCTGAGTCCTTCAAGGACTCGGATTTTATCACTTTTATTTTTTGTATATGTAGTGCTTTGTACAATACCTGGCATATTTTAGAGGCTAATGAAGCATTTTCTAAAAAAAAATTAAATTAATAGATGCTTGCACATATGCATAATGTTGATTTGGTAGCAATACACTAGTAAAATAAGCCAAAATATCACTCATACTAGAACACTGGAACTTCCTTTGCTTGAGTACAATCTATAACACTTAAAACTTCTCAAATTTTTCAGTCTCAACCTCCGATTCAAACACTAAGGTTTTTGAAATCCAAGTTAAAAAGCTGTCCTTGGTTTTAGTGGGAAGGCACCACTAATGAAAAATAGATGTCATTATTCCATAAATCACTTTGTCCTTTTACAAGTTCCTTCAGGCTCTAACAAGCTGTAATTCTAAGCCAAGTCAAGCAAAAGCTACTGAAAACTCATTACTACTCTTACTTTCATATATATTTTTTATCTTGTTCCTTCTACAAAAAATTTAATGAAAGAGTCTTGAGGAAAACTAGGCTGTAGCAATGTAGTTTCTTCGCATTTGTTCACATATTGTGCCTCATTTTCATGTCTAGCTGATTAGTTTTAGTCTTTGTATTCAGAGACCTAATTATACCTTCTTACACTAATACTGGTAAATGAGTAATGGTAATGATAACGACACTTTCCAGTTTCGTTTATTTATTAGACAGATATTTATTGAGCACTTATTATGTACCAAGCACAGAGAAAACAGTAATAAACAAAACAGAAAAAAAAATAGAACAAAGCAGAAATCTCCTTATCTTTCTTTTCCATTTGTACTTGTTTTAGAGATTTATTTATTTTTATTTCAAAATGTTATGTGGGTGTAGACGCTGAAGTTACATATACTGCCTTTGTTTCCCACTGAGAATGACATGTTGAGTATACAATGCAGAAAACATGCTCTTCAAATTAATGTACAGTTGATACCTTCATTTCTTTTAGAATTCAACTATTAATTTGCAATGGTTTGAACGTCCTTGCCAAAACTCATGCCGTAATTTAAGTGCCATTGTAATGATATTAACAGGTAATTATATCATGAGGATTCTGTCCTTGTGAATGGACTGATGCCTGTATCACTTCAGTGAGTTAATTATCATGAGAATTTGGGCCCCTATCCCCCCTTTCTCTCCTGTTTGCTCTCTTGCCCTTCTACCATGTTATGGAGCAGTGAGAAGGCCCTGGCCAGATGCCAAGCAGATGCTGGCACCATGCTCTTGGACTTCCCAACCTCCACAACCACATAAACTTTTGTTCTTTATAAGAATACATAAATGATAAGTAAATATATAAATATGACAAAACAAATGTACACCGATTCACCTGCCTTCCTGGAGCTTACACACTGATGGTGGGATATAGGCAATAAGGTAATGCACAGGGCATCAGATGGTGATCAGTACTGTGGAGAACAGTAGAAAGTACAGCAGGAAGAGAATATGAGGTCTTTAGGCTCCAGGGACTATAAAACTTTAAAATAGGGAAAACTAGGGAAAGCCTTATTGGGAAAAGGACATTTGAACAAACACCTGAAATCGTTGGAGGAGTTAAAACAGAAGGTATCATAAGAAAGGCATACCATACAGAATAAGGAGAAAATACTAAGTCTCCGGGATAAGAAGACATCTAGAATACTCTGGGAACATCAAGAATCCAAGGTACTTGGGATAGAAATCTCTAAAAGGAGAATATGGTAGCAGATGAGGTCAGAGAGACACCAGGGTGCTAGACTTAGATCATGGTGTAGATTCTCGGTTGTACCCTATGTGAGCTGAGGAGCCACTGGAGGATTTTTATTATAGATTCAGGGATTTCTGTGTATTCATGTAGAATAAAAGGCCTTTATGTGATATGATTTCCTCAATAGAAATAACGTATGGGCCTAGAAACTAAGAGGTTGAAGCAGGTATGGCCCTTTTACTATATCACTCCTAATGATTGACTCAGACAGAGGACTTGAGTTTCCTGTTCTTGAAACTCCATGCTCTGTGATGTTATAAGTCCTAATATCCAAAAAAGGACCATTTCCACAAGGGGACAAAGCAAGTGTTATATATGAAGTTCTCGCTATGCCTGGGCACTTTGGGTTCCTGGTGTCTTGGGACCACAAG
The DNA here is from genome assembly GCA_008750895.1 of Mirza zaza. Lineage (NCBI taxonomy): Eukaryota > Metazoa > Chordata > Mammalia > Primates > Cheirogaleidae > Mirza > Mirza zaza. The sequence continues at coordinate 9,298 of VSMD01047787.1, forward strand.
GCAAGAAGAAGAGTCACTATCCTGACAGAAGTATTTAGTCCTAATCATCATCAGGAAGTAGGGCATCTTTCACATGATAGGGCTAAATCAAAATATGTTTAGTGCCCAAGTGATACACTAGACCAGTGGTGTTGATAAGTCTATAAGTACTAAAACTCTGACCAGGGAAGATCAATATTAAGCAAATATGGGTCTCATATTCCCCACTGGAGAGTCTGGACCTTGCCAGAGGTAAGCCTCCAAGATCAGCAGAGGTGGGCACTGAAGGTAAAGATGATATAGATTGGATAATAGAGAATGGAGACAATGAGGGTCAGCTGTGGTCTCAAGACTAGCTACTGTGGCAAAGAGTTGTAGCCTACTAACTATTCCTCTTTTAAGTTACCTCTAAGGAACCCAGAAGGAGCTAATCCCAAATAAATGTAAAAAGGTGGATGCAAGTGGCACAAGAATTGGACTTCGGAAGAAACAGTGATGAACCATCCAATCTCCATTTAAAGGAAGACATATTGCCTTAGCTTCTGGAGGTGCTGTAAGTAGATCACCTTCAGGCATCAGAACCTTCAAATCAAGAGATTCACCTCACTTAAAGTTATGCATTGCCCAGGACAATCTATCTAGAATAGCTGATTGAAGTGAGGTATAAAGATTCATCCATTTCAGCTGAAGGAGGAAAAGCCTAAGAGGCCATTTCATCTTTATAGCTCCCTGTGGTTATCAAGCCTGCATCTCAATTTCACTTCTCCCTCTGCCTGATCCAGTTTCCTCTGCCTCATTTACACAGGTGTTGATCACCAAGGAACTCTGTAATATTAAAATATTCTGTTCGACAGACCCTGTCTCGGAGTCTGCTTTCCAAGGAACCACTGTTACTTGGAAGGAAGTGACTACTATCCCATGAATGGCTCTTTTATTATGTTGACCACCCAGATTGGCTTCCATATTTAAATCTCTGAAATGAACAGGTGAGTTGAGGCTGAAAATAGCTCAATTGGCTGAGACTAAAACAGAAAAATGTGAGACTTCCTGGGGATAATGTTAGGGAAAGTGGTGAGAAAGAAGTATAGATGACCAAAGAAGGAGAGACAAATTAGGAAATGGTATGAAGCTGGGACTACCTGAAGTGAAGCAAACCACTGGACAAGTTCTGGTGGTGGCATGACTGAAGGACAATTTTTTAGTGACAAGGATGACTGACATGCAGTTTTACATTATTTTCTTTATTTTACATACATCATTCCTTCATCTTATTTAACATCCAGGAAAGTCCTCCATATACAAATGCCTCATATGGTAGAGTTTTTGAAAATGGTCATATCTGGATTGATAAACTATAGAATGGGTAGCAAGATGATCTATTAATGTACCAAACTCATTGGAATCAGGAACTCAGAATCATAGGTAACCATGGTAACATAAGCTCCAGCGAAGGTGCTAGAATTTAATCTTTTCTAACTTTTAAGTGGTATTTGGGTTATATCTGTTCATTTGTTTGTTTTATCCTCTAGATTGGGCTTTCTTATGAAAAAGGACATGCCCACCATGCAATGTTGCCATGCTCATAATTAACACTTCTTAAATATTTGTGTAATAAATGTTTATGGGCATGAATGAATATATTTATTAATAGTTCTGTAGATATCTGCCTCCCCACAGAACTATGCACTGCACTTCTGTGGATTAGTGTCATTAAAAAAAAATTGTAGCATGCAGAGTGCCTAGAACAATGTTAGACTCAGTAAATGAGTTAGTAGTTGAATAGAATTTCTGAAAGCTGATATGTACTGAAGCAAGATACAGGTGCCAGTTATCAATTTATTGCCTGTCAGCTCTTAATCTACCCTTCATTGCCTGATCTATAAAAATATAGATGAGTCTAGTGAATATTTCATTTTTACTCTCTGGCACAATGCTAAGCTTTTATTAGTAGAGGGCACTAGAGAGACATTGCAGGAGGAAGAAGCTTTCACTGCTGCTTCTAGTATGCTCACCTGGCGGATACTGTTGTACACTTGGCTGATTTTGTACCTGATCCCATGGGAGTGCTGTTTCCCCAGTGCTTGCTGGCTTTGGCATGTGCAGCTTCTCCAGTATCGGGTTACTGCAGTGCCGGCAGGCCACCTTCACTGAGAGATAGCAACTTCCCCAGGATCCCCTCTTCTCTTGGGCATTTTCATGGTTGAATGCCTCCACTGAGACACCTACCTATGGCTTTTTCCAGGACTATACAGAGAAGAAGTCTAGAAAGCCTTGGAGAGTGATTACCAGACAGTTCCTCTGGCATGGCGGTACAGAGATTTCTCTGTTACCTAGTAGTGAGTGACAGTCGTGTCTTTTCTATGAAGGTCTGAATTTCATCTTTGTGGGGCCTCTTCGTTGGGTCCTTCATCTCAGATCTAGGAGTAGTGGCTGCTTCTTATATCTGTGATTCCTATATTCTTTAGACTTCACTCTACTTCTTGCCAAGCTTTCATTACTCCAATATCTTTTTTATAGTTGACGATTCTTCATAGTAAACTTACATGTTCAAATTCTGTGTGGTTTATCTCTGCTGATTGGGTCCTGCCTGTATAGTAGAAAACTTGGGACTGGAGGGTGAGTGTTTACCTTTCCGCTCCATATTTACTCTATAAATTTTAATTGTTTTCCACATAGTCCACCACACTCAACAAACTTAAAACCTAGTAGACATTCAGATTAACTCACTGTACTTTATAATAGTTACGGTATTCATAGATCAAGTATCACAAAATATGTTGAATACTGTCAAAAATAGTAGGAATGTTGGGTAAAATGAAGTTAATTTGTTTTTCCTTTAAGATTTCCTTATACTTTGTCTCATGCTAATGTGAAATTTGAACCTCTAAGAGGCGAATAGTGTATTAACAGTTTCCAAAATCTTTTTAACCACACTCTTCTTGTTTGGAAAGCATCACACCAAACATGTGGTTCTCAGATGCATGTTGAAGACCTGCTTTAGGATTATTTAGTTCAGTGATTCTCAATGTGTGCACCATGAACCACAATCAGTATCACCAGGGAACAAGTTAGAAATGCAAATTCTAGGGCCTATCCCAATCTACAGAATCAGAAACTCTGAGTGTGTGGCCTAATAATCTATATCTTAACTCCTTCTAGGTGATTCTGATACTAACATTTAATAAGCATTAATCTAGCTTAATATTATCTTTTTATAGTTGGGGAAACTGAATCTCAAAAGATTTCAGAGAATGCCAAGTTCAAACAACTTGTAAATAACAAAACAAATGTTTTATGTTTAAATGAACGTGTTTCCTGGTTCTTTCTTCTATGTCTTCCCTGTGGTTGTGATTACCTCTGGAACCTTTCTTCTTCAGTCCCTGCGATTTCTTGGATGTCTGACAAGAAAACAGAAGATGTATTTGAATAGAGAGAAAGTCTTTATAGACATTAAAAAGAACAAGAAAGCTCTGTAAATATGGAACATCATCTCTGATGCAGTAACCACTTTGTCCCAAAGATGCTCACACACAAAGGAAATGTCCTTTTGGTGGAAGATGGAGTAGAGGATTCAGATATGAATGAAGTTTGGACTAGAATTGATGGTCTTTAGAAGCCATTCATTCATGAGATTTTGGAGATTTATGATTCCATAATATGATGTTTGCTATCTTATCAAATACTCCAAAATTTTCCTGTGGGAAAAGAATTATCTTTTGAACTGAAATAAAATCCTTCTGGGCTCTGTCTCCTCCCTCCTTTCTCCACACAAACTTGTGTTTGGCCAGATGCTTCTCTTTTTCATTTTCCATTTAGGTGGCATTTTCAAATATAGAAAACAATTTTATAAACTCCCTGCCGTTTCTGTTTTGCTTGGGCTCCACAGAGACCCAAATAATTTATGGAAAAACAGCACCTGTGTTTTCACCAGGACTGGCTTTCAAAAACATTGATGAATTTCAAATGAAGGGCACCTACCTCATTCAAGTTAAATGGAAAGCAAGTTCTCTCTCTATTTCCAGAAATTGATTGCAGAACGTGCTGGAAAACCATTTTCTTGTCCCATAAAAACATTAGGCCAGATGTAAACATTTCATACCATGCTATGGTCTTTGAGGGAAAGGAAGTAGTAGGTTCAAATAATTTTATCAAATAAAGAAATCCTATGGCTGATGTTTTCTGAGGATTTCTCCAAAGAGATTGATTCATTATTTCTTTTTTCATGCAAAAAAAGTTTGTGGTGTAATTATTCACTAAATAAATATTAATTCACTAAATAAATAAATAGTAATTTACCATGTATTATGTCAGGAACCTAATTAAGTAATGGGTATACTTTATTGGGGGCAGGGGTTCATTAGATTTTTAGTTCAACATGGAAGATTAAGCATGTGAGTTTATTTCTACTTTCATCTAAAATAAGGATTAGCAAACTATGGCCTGTGAATCTTTTTTTTTTTTTTTTCTTTTTTTTGGTAAATAAATTTTTATTGGAACACAGCCATCACTGTTCATTTACATATTGTTTTATAGTGCTCTGTTTTTTTTTTTTTTCTGTGTTTCATTTTAGGTAGTTTCTATTGCTATGTCTTTGTGTTCACTAATCTTTTCTTCTGCAATGTTTAATATGCTCTCATTCATTGATTTATTTTCATTTCACACATAGATTTTTTCACCTATGGAAGTCATATTTGGATTTTTAAAATATCTTTTGTGTTTATACTTAACTTTTTGAACAAGCAGAGGACACTCAGTTACTGTATTATATTATTTATCTTAACATATATTTCTATATCAGTTACTCTATTATTTATTTTTGTGTGTGTGTATATATACATATATACATATATTACTATAATCACTAATTGAGTGTCCTCTGTTTGTTTAATATCTGTGTTATTTTGGGTCAATTCAGAGTCATTGGTCTTTTTTTTCTCATTATGGGTGATATATATATATATATATTTTTTTTTTTTTTGCATGCCTTGTAATTTTGAACCAGATGCCAGACATTGTGAATTTTACCTTGTTAAGTGATGAATATTTTTGTCATTCTGCATTTTGTTCTGGAACACAGTTCAACTATCTGAGGCCAGGGAAAATAGCATTCAAGAGAATTAAAGGGTACAGTGCCTGGTGCACAGTACACAAGGTCAGGAATAGTGTCTGTTCCTACTAGCCAGATTGGAATAATTCATGGAACATTAGGTATCAGCACAGAGCCTAGGGCTAATTTTTCCTCACTACTGAGTCCAGACCATTTTATGTACTCTACTCAATGTCTAGTTAATCATGAGGTCTTCCAATCTGACTGGTGAGAACAGACACTATCCCTGTGTTAGCAAGGGACACTGTTACATCTAATCCTTTCAGGTGGTTCTTTCCTTGGACTTCATTAGTTTCCTCACATGCATTTGGTTCTCAGTACTCAGCTGAATACTTGTGGGGTACCTTCTGCATGTTTCTGGAGAACTGTCTCTGTGCACCTCTCATCTTCACAAGAGGCTGTCTCACAAACTGTAGCTGCTTGTCTAGCCTGGACTCTCAGCTCTGCCCCTCTGCTCAAGGAGTCTGCCAAACTCTACCTGGGTTCTCCTACCCTGTGCTGTGGCCTGAAAACCAGTAAGCTGGGGCAATCATATACTCACCTCATTTGTTTTGCATCTTTCTGGGATCCTTGTCTGTTCTCACCTCACGCCCAGTATTATAAAATCATGCTTTCATATATTTTGTCTTATTACAGTACGTGTGTATGCTTTGTGCAGGAAGGGAAATACAGTTCCTAGTATTTCATCATAGAGGGAAGCAGAATGGAGGTCTCGGAATGCTGACTTACTTATGTGGAGGGCATGGAAGCCACCCTGAAGAACAGGAGCAGTCTTCCGGCTGGGGATTTCCCACCAGGTGTGCTAAATGTGGACAGTTATTTCTGGCCACAGCAAATTTATCTGTTTATCCTTGAGTTTCATGTTGACGTTACCATTTTCTATGGACCATGGAATGAAAAAGTTAGGGAAGAAATGTTTTTAGACATTGGGGTTCCAAAGATGGTTTTTAAGACAAGTGACAGAAACACATCTGATTATATGAAGAAGACACTTGTGTTAATATTAGGTGAAAAAGGTATTGGAGGGAGAAAAACAATGAAGTTAGGAATAAAAGTTAAAAGGCTTATAATGTGACCAAGAGATCATTTTCAATCTACTGAATAGATGATCAGGAATATAAAAACTTTAGATATTTTTTATTTTTCATATTTTTTAAAAGAAGAGCTCAAGCTATGTAATGTTTTATTTTTGAGGTATGCAGGCAATGTGCCCAAATGAATAGCTGATTTTATTTTGCACATGAAGAAAAACAGCCAAAAATGGTTCATTAGAGTAGATAAAAGCCTGTGAATGATTATCCCTAAGGAACTCTTCCACCTGCTAACCCTTGGAGAACTAGATTTCTTCTTTTTAAAATCCTCAGCAGTCGTGTAAAGATCTCGCAAATTCATTATCACCTCTAAAACAGTTCTAATTAAACGATCTTAGTAAAGCTGTGGAATTAAAAGAATCACCCATGCACAATAACACCTGTTAAGTGTTTTCATATGTTGTGCACAGATATTTAAAGAGACTCTACACACCTGTTCTATGACATGCCGCCCCACCAGACAGCCCCTTCTGGAAGGGACCTCTGAAAGAAGAGACAGCTGGGGACATACTAAGCATCTTCTCTCCGATGACACTCAAATAGGTTGTGGATAACTCTGCCAAAGTGTCCACCACAAACAACACCTCTATTATTCATTTTAACTATAAATTTTGGTGTTTCTGAGAAATTAGGGTGGATATTTAGAGACATAATGGAAAACAAAAACCATTGTTTGCCCAGTGCCTTATAGCAAAATGTTTGTGTATGTGATTAATTTAATCAGTCATCAATAAATTACTGAGTTCCTATTAGGTACCTGACACTATGCTCAGTATTGGGATAGAAAGGTGAGGGCATGGACTTCATAAAGCTCAGAACATAGTAGAGAAAGAAGAGCCCGTACCTGTAGGACAATGAGCTAAACATGATCATTGTCAGTGCTTAGCCAGGATCATACAGTTTATAAAATGGTCAAATGTTGGGTCCTCCCTGGTTACTTGGGATCCTCCTCTGGTTCTCTTTCCCCCACAGAAGGCTGCTTTCAACAGCCTCACGTTCATCAGGATGTCCTGCCTCTCTCAGCAGAAGGTTCTCTCAGCAGAAGGTTCAAGAACACAATAGGCACAGATTCCCAAGGAAGATGGCAGCTGGTGTTTTCCACCGAGGGGACTTTGAAAGAATGGCTAATAATCACATGCCATTTTTATCTGCTTTAAAATTATCACAATGAAACCAAAGAACAGCAACAATTCTCTGTCCTTCATGAAGAAGTAATTCATTATGATGAAGAGAGAAGATTCTCGCCTTAATTGCTAGGACCCTGGAAGACACCAGGGCAATGGAAACACAGGCCTGATGGCAGTTCAGGGGAAGGGGCTTTTGAGAGCCTCATGGCCCAAGGAAAGAGAACAATTCTGGTTCCTTTAGGGAAATCCCTTGTTCCCAAAGAAAGGGAGGAAAAATAAATGCTACGGGATGGTATTTTATGAGATGGATTAGGCCATGACTAACATTTATTGCTTTCATTGGCTATGTTTTCCTTTTATTTCTTTCCTTTTTTTTTTTTTTGGATGAAATTCAGAGGAAAAAGAAGCAGATATTCTTAGCCTTCAGTGGACTGAAGTCAGCATGAATTCTATCTAAACCCTAAGGTAACTCAAAATAACATTTATTGAGCACTTTTACTATTCTATGTTTAGTGCCTAGTGCTTTCACATACTGCTAATGCATATTTATGCATATCATACATGTGTGTGCATACATATACCTATACTCACATGTACATAGAAAGAGGAAGAGTGAGGATTATTAGTTTTTTATATACAGTCATATATTTATATTTACCATGTGACATGGTTATATAATAAAAAAATTATAATGGTTCCACAAGTTTAGTATTAGTTCTGTTTTATAAAAGAGGAAAATGAAATAGTTTTTTAATTATTAATAAAAATACTTAACTATTATGTGGAGATCTCTGCACAAAAGCTTTGCTCTAAGCAATTTTTTCATGTAGTAATTCATTTTATCCTAAAACAAACAAAAAACAAACAAAGCACAGATGCAAACAAAAACATATAAAGCCAGTACTGTTAAAATCACCCCCAGTTTTAAAATGAGGAAAAATAGACATAGAGACATTAAAGAACCTAATCATACTCTCACAAATATTAAGTGGTAAGGCTGAGATTTAACTTAGCAAATTCAGCTCCAGAACACATAATTTTATCTATTCTAGAACACTGCTACAAGTAAGACTTGACCAAGGGTATTCGTTTCCTATTGCTGCTATAACCGATTATCATATACTTAATGGCTCAAAACAACACACATTTATTATCTTACAGTTCTGGAGGTAAGAAGTCTAAAATGGTTCTCCCTGGGTTAAAATCTAGAGGCTGAATGCCTTTCTGGAAGTTCTAGGAGAAAATCCACTTTCTTGTCTTTTCTGGATTCTAGTAGCTGTTGGCCTTTCCATTTTCAAGACCAGCAATGGCCAGTGGCGTCTTTCTCACACTGTATCACTCTGAGACTAGCTCTCCTGCCTTTGTCTTTTGCCTTGTGGTTACACTGGACCCACCCAGATAATACAGGACAGTCTGTCCATCTCAACATTTCTAATTTAATCACATACGAAAAGTCCTGTTTGACAAATTCCAGGGATTAGGATGTGGACAGCATCAGGAGGCCATTATTCTGCCTATCAGAGCAAGTATCTGAATTCAGCAGTTTGTGGGAGAATATGTCAATTTGTTGAAGTTTTCGAAATGTAAAATATGTGCATTTTAATGCAGCAATTCTATTTTGGATGATTCATTCTCTAGAAATATTTACACAAGCCCATAGACATATTCACCAAGAAGTTAATTGCAGCATTAACCGTGCAGGCAAACATGGCCATGGTGAGCCTCAGGGCTCACCAGCAGAAAGATTGCCAAGATAAATTACATCCTATTCATGCAGAGGATTCCTGAGCATCTTTCTCTGTCCTCACCCTGTCCTCCACTCTCTCTGTTGCAGCCACAGTGGCATCCTGGCCTCCTCTTCCCCCAGACTGCAGTCCTTTGCTCTTCCTCTTCCTGCACACTTCCAAATCTCTGTTCAGATGTCACCGTCCCACTCCCATTCCAGAATCACACTCCCTGGTCACCCTACATTGCATAATGAATTGTTATTCAAAAAAATTGCAACTACACTTGCAGTTTCTTCTTTTGTTCACTGAACAATCCATCGTAGACCTCTTCTCATCTCTTTTTAATGACTGCATCTATTCATTCACTCCTTCCACAGACATTTATCTGTTGGGTTCCTAGTAAATGCAGGTGCTATACCACATCCTTCAGATAAAGCAAATGCAGGTGCTGCAGACTACACAATGATCTACATAGCAAAATTCCTTCCCTCAAAGAGCTTATATTCTAATGCAGGTAGATTAAAAATAAGCATGTAAACGAGGGAATGTACAATAGGTCAGTGTTGGGTATAAGTGCCAAAGAGAAAAAGGAAGGAAATTGACATATATACCCCAACTTTAGCCTCCTTTCCAATTTCTTGCTAGGCTTGACCACCTAGTAATCCCACTCAATGTTCTAATTTGCTCCATTCATAACAGCTCTGGAAGCCATTCTTCCTACTCTGGTCTTCATTTTCACTGTGGGTGTTACATCTAAGGATTTGGACACCTTCCCAGTTATTCAGACTTCCATATTTGGATGTCCCTAACTTCTTACTCTGCTGTGTTGCCTATATTACCTTGCCGAGTTTGCAAATTCTACCTCTGATCTCCATTCCCACCTCTCTTTCCCTTATCCTACCATCCTCATTCTCACCTACACTGTTGCAGTAACCATTCAAGGGCCAAGCGTGTGTTAGAGTCCAATCCTCACACTGCTGTCAAATTAAACTCCCTACGGAGGCTGTTATACTTTGTTTAAAAACATTCAATGTTTCCTCACCATGTATGTTTGTATGTTTAGAATTAAAATTGCAAAAGAGTTAGAAAACACATATCATAAAATATGAAAGCAAAATCTCATTTAACTCTTTCCCTTTAGGACCAAAGCTATATTCATTAGCCAGTCATTTATGATAACACATCTTTGTTACATTTCCAAGTGGGAATTCTTTGTAGTTCACTGTGATTGTCCACCTTCTACCCTAGTTGTACATGACTTTCATATATCTAAGAATTTATTGGATAAATTCATTCTGTCAGAAATGCTTCTCTTTTCTCCCCATTTCGTTTCCCTAGTCCATTCCAATACATCTTTTAAAACACATTTAAATGCTATTTCACCCAAAAGATTTCCTCTGATCTATCCTCTATCTTGGCTGATTGAATTCCTCTCTTTGCTGACTTCCCAGAACCTTGTACCTCTCTTACTTTGTTTTCTCCATTCACTTTTAACCAAATTTCTGTCTTGTCATATTGTCCCTCTTAACTGGGACACATTGCCATTGCTGACTGTACCTTAAGTTCCTGGAGAGCTGGAGCAGTGTCACCTCTATGTCCTGTGTCTCTTACCAGGTCTAGCACAGTTTGTGGTATAGCAGTTGAGATTTCATTTCATACTTCTGCTGGAGTCATAAGTAGCCTTTTAAATACTCCTTTTATAGAATTCTCTTTGCCATCTTCTTAAAGGAAGGGAGCAAACACAGTGTTCTCAAGACTGACAGAGTTCAGGCCTTGCTTATTTCCTCTGAGCCAGAACTGAGTCAGCCCAGAGAAGCATTGATTTACATTTACACAGCAACAACACTACTCGCTTCAAGACTGTGAAATAAAATTAAGAGTCTATCATTGTGGAATTGATAACTAAAAAGTAAGAAATGAACCTGAATTTTTTTCTCCTAGAGTATAGGCATCCAAAAAAGCCAAAAACCAGGATTGTGGGTTTTAGATGCTGTCATGGACTGAATTGTGTCCTTCCAAAGTTCAGGTGTTGAAGTTGTAAGCCCCAATGTGATAATATTTGAAGATGGGGCCTTTGGGAGATAATTAGCCTGTTAGGTAAGTTCATGAGGGTGGGGCCCCTGTGATGGATGGGATCAGAGCCTTTATAAGAAGAGGAAGACTAGAGCTCTGTCTCTCTCTGTATCTGTCTGTCTGTCTGTCTGTCTCTCTCTCTCTCACTGCAACACATGAGAATACAGTGAAAAAATGGCAATCTGTAAAAAGAAAGGTACTCTTACAGAACCTGATCATGTTGGCACCTTGATTTAGGACTTCCCAGTGTACAGAATTGTGAGGAATACATGTCTGTGGTGTAAGCCACACAGTATATGATATTTTAATAGCAGCTTGTGCAAACTAAGCAGGTATAATGTTTAAAAGGGCATTGATGATTTACCTGAAAGTATAAAATGTGAGCTGTCTGAAAGTTTGGAAGGATGCAGCCAACCCAGTGATGTCTTTAGAGTGAAAGATACTAGCAAAAAACCCCCTTTTTGTTCCTACATATTCTTTATCTCATCTGGTCTGCCTCCTTCTCTGTCTGCACAAAACTCTAATCAAGTTCAATTGTATTGTAGATAACACTTTTTATTATAGTCTTTCCTGAGCATGCTCTATCTTTCTCATTAGATGTAAAGGTCCTTCTGAGTACAATTTATATAATATTCTTCTCTATGACCTCAGATCTAAGCCCAGACTCAGGCATGTAACAGGAACTCAATAATTTTTTATAAAACAAGAAGTTGTGTCCATTTATGAATAGTTTAGATTTAAAATTTCTATAAGACATGCTAAAATGCAATCTAAGTTCCTCAGATTGTATATAAAAAATTTATTTTCAGAGAAGTTAGGTGGCATTTAATAATTTGTGGTGTCTTGTGTCCAAAACTAATATCTAGTGTACTATTTTTTATTTTCCAAAAGACCACTGCTTTGATTTCAAATTAGAAATATGATAATCTAATTTTCACAATTTCTCAAAGTGTATCTCCAGACATATTAATAAGAACTATATTAAGAAATATGTCCTGGGGTTTAATAATTTGAGAAATACTCAGTGACATGCTGAAGCTGGCCTGTACTTGCTTACAAGATCTGATGGCTTAATTTTCAGAAATTTGCAAACCTCTGGTTAAATACAGTCATTAATAAAAATTAAATCATATACCCTTACAATTAAGTAAATTATATTAAAAACATATTTAATAAATACATCTCACTACTCTCTAGGTAGTTTATATTTTGCTATTATGTATGGTCTTGAAATCATATATGTCTGCCGTATCTATATGATGGGAATAGCAGTACTTGTCTCTTACCAATGCCATGTTTCCTGATGTCATGTTGTTAGCTTGAAATTGGTGCTAATGGCAGTATTTACACTACAGAAATCGGAAAATAGAACAAATCAGTGTTTGATTTAATGCTGAGGTCAAAAAAGGTTTCGGTTTATTGAATATAATTTGTACAAGGGTGTAAAACAATTTAACAGCAGATCACATAACAGATTTAACAATGAATTTATTGGAAAAATAGTTAATGGAGCAAGCTGCAACTACATTTTTCAAATAATACTTGAATTGTAACCGCATGGATGTAAGAGTTTGGCAAAAATCAACGAACAAATTTCGTGAGAATCAATGGACTAAAATGATTAATGTGTACGTGTATTGAACATCACCACTCCACTCTTCTTCTTTCTTTCATTTCCTGAAGAGTTTATTCTAAAGATATCATGAAGGACCCAGCAAGGCTGGTGCCCATGGTAGGTGGCTGTGTCCTGTGTGTGGCCACTGTGGCTTACAGTGGGCTGTTGAAGCCAAAGTTGGGTAAAAAGGGTGTCCTCTTGGAGGGAATGGCCTGGCATGTAGCATCAGAGCCCAAGTAGGGGTTGAGGTTGCCTGTTCTGAGAGCTGGCTAAGTACAGAGTGTCAGAATCCGAACAGGTGAAGAAAGGTGGTCCACCTTGGAGTGTCAGGGTAAGAAAACAATCAGACAAGGCAGCTAATACAAGGGATTGAAATTTGGGTGGGGGAAAGTGGTGGCAGCCCAGAACAGAGTGTTGGAGCCTGAGTAGAGTCATAGAGAACATCTCTACTGGGGAGGCAGTGATGACAATGAGAGGGGTAAGTAAACATTAAAGGGAATGGGAGCTAGAATTCTTACTGTTAGGGAGGGAGTTACAAATACTGGAGTAAGGAAAATTAGAATGGAGTCTGTGATGTTGGACTGGCATTGGAGGTATTGCAAGCACATAAAAAAGCACCTACAAAGAGCAAAGTATAGATAAAAATGTGTGTACATATGGATGGACATAAGCAATACGCATGAGTCCATCCACTGAGAAGTTCTGGGAGTAGCAACAAGCACACCTAGCAACCAGATCTTAGCTCGTAAATACCTAGCACCACTAAAATGAAACAAGGAACTTCGGAAAAATGGGCAATTCCAGGTCCAGGCCAAGTAAAGTACAAGATGAGGCTGGAACAGCTGGTTGTACCAGAAGGTAAGAAAATACTCACAGAATGAGGGATACTTATCAATAGGACACAGAGGCCAGCTGGGAGCACCAGTACTGTCCAACTTCAGTACAATTCCATGAAAGAATTAGATTATGAACCATTAAATACAACAGGAATGCATGACTCTGTATTTTTATAAATATGTAAATGAGTAAATTTAATTTATTTAAATTAATCTAGCTTAGTGAGAAATAATATAGTTATGTAGATTCAAAATATCCCCCCATAAAATCCTTTTTAATTAGAAAGAATAGTGTAATGCTCTAGCAGAGAAAACTAAACCATATAATTTTATATATAATCAGACACCACCTTAATCAGGTGATCAAAGTGAGTGTCATTACTAACGTGATAAATCAAAGACATGTGGATCTGAAAAGAAGCATCACTTCAGTGATATTCCTGACAAAAATGCATAGCATGAATCTAATCAAACGTAAACTGAGAAATGTTCTGCACAGTAACTGGTTCATAATCTACAAAAGTGTCAAAGTCATGAAAGTCAAGGAAATACTAATGAAAAGTCCAAATAAAAGTTGGAGTAAACATACCTAAAAACAAATTCAGCCTGTGATTCTGGACTTGTTTTTCTATAAAATACATTATCAAGATAACTGAAAAATCTTGAATAAGGTCTGAACGTTGGATGGTAGTAAACTATCAATATAGTTTCCATTATTGTAATTATTATGTAAAACAATATCCTTATATATAGAAATATACTGAAGTGTTTGGAGATCTTAGACATCATGTCAGCAACAGGCCGGGGGGATATTTAATTGTACTATAATTGAAATTTTTCTTTAATTTTGAGATTAAAAAAAAAATCACTATGTCACATGACCCAGCAGGTTTATGTCTAGCTCTCTTGACTAGAACCAAGAGAAATAAACTCATATACTCACAAAAATATTTGTACAAAATTATCCAAGGCATGCTATTCATAATAGCTAAAAACTGGAAAAATCCAAATGCCCATCAACAGAAAAATAGATACACACACTATATAGTATTCGTATAATGAAATACCAATGAAAAAGAAAAAAAACTACTAATATATGTAACAACATAGATGAATCTTAAAAGCATGTTCAGTGAAAGAAGATAGATGCAAAAAAAAAAAAAGAAAAGAAAACTATTGTAGGATGCCGTTTATACAAAGTTCAAGAACAAGTAAAGCTAATGGATGATGGCAATGACAGTAATGATTCCCTTCTAGGGAAATTAAATGGAAAAAGGAAGGCAGGAAATTTCTGGAGTACAATGTTATTACAATGATTTGCATGTTGACAAGGTGGTGGTTACACTGGTGTAAGCATTTGGCAAAAAGAATTAAGATGAATAATTATGATTATGCATTTTATTGCAAATGAATTATGCTTCAATAAATTATGTGAATATTAATAAAGACTGCTATGGCATAGAAATTCAGAGTTCCTGATGTTCTCATTTCAGTATCTTATGAATAAAGTAGTAAAAAATTTCAACTGCTCTTTTGCCTTGCATTTCTCCTTCTACATTTAAATAGCAGTCCTTTTACACTATTCTTCATGAAGAACAACTTGTTTGTAATGACCTGTAATTTGTACTGAGCAAATTCCTTCAGATACATAAAACTTGCAGGAAGTCTCTGGAATTATAAAAGTTTCAACAGGAGAGCATTTTGGTCTAATGTATGCAATCCAATATAACACAATGCCTTATGTCTAGGGAATATATTAGCAAAAATTACTTTTTATTACAAAGGACTAGGTCTTCAGAAAATTCTTTATGACTCACTAAAATGGTAGGAAAGTGTGGACTATTTTGTTGTTTTTGCTGCATTTTCTACAAACCACATGCCTTATATTGAATTAATCTATAATTGTTGGGCAATTTTTTTTTCCAACTGAACAGCACTTTTGAGACTGTGTTTTTCTGAGAGGTCATGAAAAGAAAATTGAAAATATCACATATCTGCTGACATGACATAGAAAGGTTCTTTCATTTTGCATTTTCTTTTTACCTGCGGATGAAGGCAAAAGGCTATTTAAAGGCAACAATTCTTCTTTTGGGTTTTCTCCCCTGAATGAAAACCATTTATCCCATAATTTGAGGCAATATGTCTTACAAATAAAGACTGAAGTCAGAGGTAGTTGTTTTGCTGTTCTGTGAACATTCAAAGTCCACTGGCTCATTGTAAAAGTCAAATGTGTGTCTTGAAAACACTAAGTGTTCTAACTTTGATATTTTCTTAATGTACTGTCCTTTTCCAAAGGGGACATCTGAAAAATTCTTCCTCCCTTTCCCTTCTTTTATCTCAAATAGTAGCAGTTACTCTGAAAACTTTCATTGAGTTGAATTTTTGGCTAATAGGACATTTTTGGCACGTGGTCTTTGTCAACCTCAAGCAGAAGTACATCACGTCACCACCATCTTTGTGGGCTAAGTGCTAGAGTTATCGTCGAAATCATAAGCCACATTTATGACCTTGCACCTAATAGGCATTTTTCAGATTTTCATTGTTTGAGAGCCTGGATTTGCTTGTACTCAGTGAACTAAGTGAAGGTTTAACAAGGTCAGGATCTGGACACTAAAGCAATTCTTCCATTTTAATTATTTCCCAAGATACATTTCTTTATTTCAAGCAAAAGCACAATTTCCTTTAATGCAAATACTGACGATCCCATAATGAGCTAACTGGGAACTTACTTCTCAGAAGCCCATACTAGGCTCATACACTTTCGGTAATCTTGCTCTTTCACTTTTTCCTTTTCAACTCCGAAGCCAAATCACTCATGACTCACATCCTTGCATACTCCTGCTCTCATTGATCTCTTTCTTCTTGAAATAACTATAGGTAAAATTTACTGTAATGTTTATTTGCATATTTCATACAATTCTATCATTATTTTGTAAATAGATGACTTGATCTATGTAATACATTTTAATAAAATATTGGGAAGAAAGTATACTTTTTAAAAAGAAATTAGGATAAGAACCACAAAATACACAGAAGGAAGAAAGAGAGAGAGAGAAAACAAAAAACCTGATAAAGAATATAAATCTCTAGGAAGCATGGATAAGTAAAATTGAGAATTTTTTAAAAACTTGACTATTAGAAATAGTATAACATATATGAACACAGAAGTACAATTGCATGTGAATGTATGTAAATTTATAAAGTCAGTGGATGTTTTCTAGCAAAATGTAAATTATTAATATTGATTTTAAAAGAGATAGAAAATATGAAGACTTTAGATAAATGTATTCCAATAAAAAGAAAAATGCTCTAATCCCTTGCTGTCTTTCCTTTTGATCCTTAAATAGAAAGTACTTAACAAAGTTTTTTTTCAAATGTTCTAAATGGTATAAAGTAACTTCCCAACTCATTCTGGGAATAAAGCACAAGCTTGATATCAAGATTTTATAAGCATAATAATAAAAAACAGGAACACATTAATTTTATCTATAAATATATGTGTTATACTTTATAGAGTGTCTTTTGTTCTTTTGGGTAGATGCCCAGTAATGGGATTGCTGGATCAAATGGTAGATCTACTTGTATCAATTTAAGGTATCTCCATGTTGCTTTCCACAGAGGTTGAACTAATTTGCAGTCCCACCAGCGGTATAGGAGTGTTCTTATCTCTCCACATCCACGCCAACATTTATTGTTTGGGGACTTTTTGATAAAGGCCATTCTCACTGGTAAGTGATATCTCATTGTGGTTTTTATTTGCATTTCCCTCATGATTAGAGATATTGAGCATTTTTTCATATGTTCGTTAGCCATTATTCTGTCTTCTTTTGAAAAGTTTCTGTTCATGTCCTTCGCTCACTTTTTGATAGGGTTGTTTGATTTTTATCTTGCTGATTCTCCTGATTTCTAAATAGCATCTCTACTAGAATGTTTATAGCAAGCACAATTCACAGTTGCAAAGATGTGGAAACAACCCAAGTGCCCATCAATACATGTGTGGATTAATAAAATGTGGTATATGTATACCATGGAGTTCTATTCAGCTATAAGAAACAATGGTGATATAGCACCTCTTATATTTTCCTGGATAGAGCTGGAACCCATTCTACTAAGTGAAGTATTCCAAGAGTGGAAAAATAAGCATCACATGTACTCACCAGCAAATTGGTATTAACTGATCAACACCAAAGTGGACATATAGGAATAACATTTATTGGGTGTTGGGCAGATGGGAGGGGAGAGGAGAGGATGAGTATATCCATACATAATGAGTGTGATGCACACCATCTGAGGGATGAACACACTGGAAACTCTGACTCGGGGGGGGGGTGTCACACACATAAGGCAACACACATAACCTAAACATTTGTACCTCCATAATATACTGAAAATATATATATATGTGTGTGTGTGTGTTACACTTTTAAAAAATAACAAATGAAATTTTAAAAATTCATCAAAAGAATAATACATTATTACCAAGATTCCAGAATGGTTCAGTATCAGGAAATCCATGCTAATAATACATCACAACAAAAAAGATCAAAGGTAAAGATGATATCACTCTATCAATAAGGCAGTCATCATTGTTAGTTAAGAGCTCTGCATAAAATAGAAATAGAAGAAAACCATTCAACTCAAGAAAGGCTATTTTCCAGTGCAAATATCAAATTAAATGGAGACAGCCTCAAAATTACTTCTTTTGAAGTTAAGCATACAGTAGAGATGTCAGCCTTTACATTGTTTTGGAGGTTTTAGCTAATGTAATAACAGTAGATAAAGAATATCAGTATTAAGATTAGAAAATAAAAAAATCTGTCTTTGAAGATTGTGTGATTGAAGACTTTAGAAAGAAAGTAAAGGAGGAAGAAAGAAATAAAGAAAGAATGGAAGGAGGGAGGGAGAAAAGGAAAATAACACTCTGGCAAAATAAAATTAAATACTAAAATCAATAAGTTGATAAGATTCCTGGATCCAGCATAAATATACAAAATAAGTATGATATTTAATATTAAAAAAATCAGAGAACATTAGAAAAGAGCATTTTAAACAATCCAAATCACAATTGACACAACCTATAAATACCTAAGCATAAATTTAAAGTAAAACAACAAAATCAATATAAAAACAACCAAAATCTCTTGGTTGGACATAAAATAAGGCTTGAACTAATGAAGAGAAACTATTCCTGGATAGAGATAACTAATATCATATAAATATCAATCATTCCAAAAAGTAATGACCATCTACAATTTTAATTAGAATGCTATTTAACTTGGATATAGTGATTTTAAAATTAACATAGCAATTAATATCCTTGAATAACAAAAACATGAAAAAAATAAGAAAGAAAAAGTAGACTAGTAAGGAGAGCATGCTTTTTCCTTTCCAAGATCTTAGAACTTTGTATAAAGCCATGTAACTAAAAATATGTTGACAGTATCTAAGAATAACCAGATCAATCAAAGAAAAAGGATTGAAAGGTCCAGAAATTGATGAAACTCCATGTATTTTATTTATGACAAAAATGGCATTTAATTCCATAGGAAAAAAAACTATTTTATTAACAAATAGTGAAAGCAAAATTAGTTATTCATCTGGAAAATGAAATTAAGATAATATAAAATACTCCAAATAGGTTAATGTTTAAATATTTAAAAATCTAAAATATTAGAAGAGAAGTTTAGAGGATATTTTTACATTGTTGAGTGAGAGAAAACATTTTAATCAATTAAAAAATTTAGAGTCCATCTGAAACAAATTTGGTGATAGTGAATTTATGTTTAGTGTTCATATAGTGTTTATGTTAAAAGGGCAAAGCTGCTGTAATAGGCTGAAATTAGTATTTGCAGTATATTTGAATGACAAAGGGTTGATATTCTTCATCTGTAAATAGTACCTTCAGGCCAATAGTAAGTGTACATATTGTCTAATAGAAACATGAGTAAGATTTTTTAAAAAGCAGTTTTCAGAAAATGAAAAGCAAATAATCAATAAACATATAAAGATCTGATCAATCATTCTTATAGTCACAACAAGAAACTACTCAGTCCATGGACAATGCCATTTTTAATATTTTAATGCAGAATTGGTGAAGAGGTAAAGAAACAAGCCACCCTAAATATTATCGGCTTGACTGTGAATTGATTTCATCAGAAGAGGTAGAAGCTTTCTGTGATCCTGAGAGGAGGCTCATTTATAAATTAATCCTTCCGTACCAGATGAGTTTCCTTTTCTTTCTTTTTTTTTATTTCAAATTATTAAGGGGGTACAAATGTTTTAGGTTACATGGGTTGCTTCTGTAATGCTTGAGTCCCAGCTATAGAGGTGTCCATGACCCAGATAGTGTTCATTGTACTCATTAGAGTAGGTTTTGCTCCTCCTCTCCTCCCCCCTCTGCCATCCCCTGACTTGATTTCCACTGAGTTTTATAATACTCTTCTTGTGCACATGTGTGTTCATCAGTTAGTTCCAATTTAATAGAGAGTAAATGTGGTGTTTGTGTTTCCATTCTTGCGATACTTCACTTAGGAGAATGATCTGCAGTTCCAACCAGATTGTTGCAGAAGGTATTGATTCCTCATTTTTATAGCCCAGTAGGACTCCATGGTATACATATATCACATTTTATTAATCCATTCATGAATTGATGGTCACTTGGGTTGATTTCACATCTTTGCAATTGTGAATTGTGCTGCAATAAACATTTGAGTCCATGTGTCTGTTTGAAGAAAAGTCTTCTCTCTTTGAGATACCCCACAGTGTAATTGCTGAATAAAATGGTAGGTCTATTTTTAGTTCTTTGAATAATCTCCACACTGTTTTCCATAGGGGTTGTTCCTTTCTCTCTGCATCCACGCCAGCATCTATTGTTTTCGGACTTTTTGATAAAAGGCATTCTAACTTGGGTAAGGTGATATCTCATTGTGGTTTTAATTTGCATTTTCCTGATGGTTAAAGATGTTGAACATTTTTTCATATGTTAATTGGCCTTTTGTCTTTCTTCTTTTGAGAAGCTTCTGTTTATGTCTTTTGCCTACTTTTTAATAGGGTTATTTGGTTTTTTTCTTACTGATATGCTTGAGTTCTTTGTAAATTCTGGATATTAGCTCTCTATTGAATGTGTAGCTCGTGAATATTTTCTCCCATTCTGTAGATTTAGAAATTCAATGCAATCCCGATCAAATTACCAATGTCGTACTTCACAGATCTAGAAAAAATAACTCTCCACTTTGTTTGGAACCAGAAAAGAGCCTGAACAGCCAAAGCAATCTTAAGCAAAAAGAACAAATCTGGAGTCATCACATTACTAAACTTCAAACTATACTACAAAGCTACAGTAACCAAAACAGGATATAGTATTGGTACGAAAATAGAGACATAGATCAAAGGAACAGAACAGAGAACCCAGATACAAAACCATCGACAACCAACTGATCTTCCACAAAGCACATAACAATGTACAATGGGGAAAAGAAGCTGTATTCAATAAATGGTGCTTGGAAAATTGGATAGTCACATGGCAGAAGAATGAAACGGGGCTCATACCTTTTACCACTCACACAAATTAATTCAAGGTGGATCAAACCTTAAATTTAAGGCATGAAACCATAAGAATTCTAGAGGAAAATGTAGGAAATAATCTTCTAAATATTGGCCTAGGCAAAAAATTTATAACTAAGATCCCAATGGCAATCATGGCAACTACAAAAACTAATAAATGGAATTTGATTAAACGACAAAGTTTCTGCACAGCTAAGGAAACAATAAAAAAAGCAAATAGACAATCTACAGAATGGGAATTTCCTTTTATGTTGCATGATATATAAGCCACAGTCTGTTGGCCAAACATTCACTTGTTTATTTCTTTAAAAATCAATCAAATAATTATGAGTTTCAAATAAACATGGAAAGCTAATTCTCAAACAATATCCAAAGCCTTGCAAGAATCATGTCAACATTTATCCAGTTGGTGGTTATTGTGACCCAGACAGAAACGGAGGCAAGTCTTATCAACAGTGGAATGGGGACCCAAGCTAGGCTGAGTGACCAAGTGTTGTAAGATTTCAAACATAGGCTGCATGAAGAAAGAGATACATTCTGGAATAAGCTGAGTGTGTTTCATTATAGTCAGAAAGACCTGAATTGGAGACCCATGTCTGCCCTAAAACAAAACAAAGAAAATGATTTCTATTTCACAGCAATGTTTGAAGTTTAAGAGATGCTGATATATAGAAATAAGATATGTGTATATGATTTTCATTTCAATATAAATAATCTCATGAATAATAATATTGAACATATAATACAAGGCAGCACTGTTCTAAGGGCTTTATGCATATTAGCTTATTTAATTCCTCACAAAAATATCCTATGATGTAATTACTTGCATTATCTCTATTCTACAAATGAGGAAACTGTGACTCAGAGACATTAAGTAAGTTTGCCAAGGTCACACAGCTATAAAGGGCCAAAGCTGGGATTGGTGGTAGTCCTAATAACTTAAACTATTAATATGTGCTGTATCACTTCACTTATTGGGCTTACAACAATAGCTTTATAACCAGCTTAGCAACAGCTTCTAACTAATAATAACTAGCAAACCGTAGCTCCCTAACTGACATAAGTCTATATTTGTTGCATTTTTCATAAAACATAATCTGGAAATATTTTGTGTATTTCTGCAGGAAAAGTTTTATTATCTTTTCTTTGTCTAATTGGCATTTTATTCTTTCTCTAATCACCCCCTAACTTTCTTACTCAGAGAAGGTTTTCCTTTTTTATGTAAATTCTACATTTTTGATCTATTTTTCCCAAAAATATATAAATCGCAAATGGCACCCTCAAAGTTGAAGGCATGAGACTTTGAGTCATTCTGAACGTGCCTGTCTGCATGTGTTTACTTTCCCTCTGCCACTTTTCTCTGAAAGGATGACACACGACAAAATTGCTTCCACTTGATAAAAGAGGAAAATGATGCTCCTGTGATTTCATAAAACAACAGAAAGATTGGAGGGAAGCAGGTAAAGTTTCAGCACAGGGTTTTTTGTTTGTTGACTTTGTTTTGTTGCAAGTCAACTCACCATTGCACAGAAAGGTGATTTATTTGCAGAAATGTGGTTTGCAGAGAGTCCTTCAGGAACACATCTTTCCAGAGCACAAGGCAAGACTGCGGAGACACTGTTGGTAACTCAGGAAGCAAATACCCAATTTACAGATTGTTGGTGCCTTTGCTTTTATGTTTCCCTCCTCCATTTGGCAATTTTTCTGCCCATTAGTCATTTCCTCTAGAGGATGAGTAAGATCAGAAGGAAGATGAAACTCAAGTCAGTAAATTACGTCTACTTGTCAGTAACTGAAATGAAAGGGCCAAGGCCTGGTAGGAAAGAACTGGAAGACAATTTGAGGGATTATCTGTGAATTTCAATCATCCTCCCATTGCCTCTCTCCATTAGCATGAATAATTAAGAATCCAGACCCTGGAAAACTGGAGAATTTAGCAAATGCTGGAGCCAGATGGCACCTGAAGGATGATCTTGCACAACCTTCTCTTCTTACAGATGAGGAAACTTAGGACCCCAATGTAAGCAGCTTGCTGATGGTGAATGTGGTGGCTCTTGTACCTTGTAGTTACATGAAAAAAATCCCTTGTTAGTGACAGTGCAATTTTATTTGTGATAATATTTCTAAAATAGGTAAAGTCTCAAAAGGAACAGTGTATGATGGAAAAATCCTTAAGATCAAAAGGCTCAGGTCTAATTGTGGCTAAATACTGTAGTGCTGTGTAATCTCAGCTGAACATCCTAAATTCTCTGGGCTTCAGTTTTCTCACCTACAAGAAAGGGATAATTGCACCTTTTGACTATCTCACAGAGTTTGGAGAGGGTCAGACGATATAAAAATAATAATATATTAATGATAATAGCTGGGGAGCTCTCTATATGCTAAATGTTCAATATAATCGTCTTTTAATCCTCCTGAGAGCTTGATGACTTGGGTGCTGTTGAGGATTTGGAAACTGAAGGCCAGAGAGGTTAAACAATATGATCAAGATCGCTCAGCTAATCTCATGGGAAGTATTCTGTTAACTCTAAAGTAGATTATAGTCTCTGTGTGTGGAAGGGGGAGAAAGAGAGAGGAGACAGATAGAAGGAGAGAAAGAGAGAAAAGAGAGAGAAGGAGAGAAAAATGAGGAGAAATGGAAGGAGAGAGAGAAAATAGAGGAGAAGGAAATAGAGAGGAGAGAGAGAGAGGAAATAGAGAGAGAGGAGAGAATGATGAAAAGAGAGAGAGAAAGAAAGGGGGAAAAGAGAGAAAGAGATCTCCGTCTATCATTGCTAAGATGAGTTACTGTGAATCCAGCACTCACCTTGGATTTTGGATGAGTTGAAGTGGAGGAAGCATTTTGAGAAACTGTTGAGGATATACCTTCTCAAAATAAATGCGTGGGGAGAGTGTGGAAGAGCTCTAAGACTAATCTAATGCTTTTAGACCATATCCTGAGGAAGAGCCAACTTTGGAAGAATTTTTGGAAGTAAGATCATAACTAAAATACAGTTTAAGAAAGATTAACCAGCTGTCCAATTCTAAGATCCATGGGCATATGGAGGGGATGCGCGTAAATAAGATAATGCTTTGGAAAGTCTTGAATAGTGTTAGGATCTTTTCCATGATTCTTTGTCTTCCCCCAAACACAGTTCTCACTGGGTCTTCAGAGAATGAGGGAAGGAAGCTGAGATGGAATTCTCTTTGTGTAAAGAAGTATTTGTCAATAATATTTTCCTGAGATGATTCACATGCCATAGACTATCAAAACTGAGAAATACTTTAGAAAATAAACCTCCATTATTAACCACAAGTATGGGATGAAGTTTTAAAATGACCCTCTCCACTTTATCCAGCCTTAAACCCAGAACCCAGTACTTTCTGGTAAGAAGTCACCCTTGTAGCAGGATTTAGGCATTGCTCATGCCTCCACCCTTATATCCATGTATTTGTGAGTGCTTGCTGGGTGAATACTCATGTGTTCATGATGAACACATATGTAGACAATCGAAATCTAACATAGCATGGACTTCAAGGTATTCTATAGGGCAGAGCATGGCAAACTTCTACCTGAAAACCAAATCTTTCATGCAGCCTATTTCTGTAAATAAAATTTCATTAAAACACAACCATGACAATTTGTTTACATAGTCTATGGTTGCTTTCAAGCTACAATGACAGAGTTGGATATTTGTGACAGAGTAAGACCCACATAGCTCTTTACAGAAAGAGTTTACAGCCTCTGATCTAGAGGACAGAGCACTTTTTATAGAGTTGAGAAGAGTGGCAGTAGGCTATCTATACAAGTAGCTCTCAAACCTGGCTGCAGAGTAGAATCTCCTAAGGAGTTTCTGAAACACATCGATACCCAGACTCTACTCCTTTATCCTGAAAATTTTAATTCGATGGACCAGTGGTTATAGCAGGCATGGTATTTCCTTAAAGCTCCTAAGGTGATGCAAACTTAGGATGCCAATAGGCAACCAGAGTAGAGAAAGGCTGTTTTAGAGAAAGCAACATTTTGACTGAGATCTGACAGAACAACAGTGTGTACCAGGGACTAAGAAAGGGGAAGAGGATCTTCTGAATGTGCACAGATGCAGAGCAGATAGAGTGTATGGCCCATCCATGGGACTTCAATTAGTCCTATTGGGGGGAGTGTGGGAGGGCTGGTAGGGAGAAGGTGAGGTGGAAGAGAAAACAGGGAACAAATCAAAAAAATTCTTATACATCTGTTAAAAATATTTGAAGTTGATCTTAAAGGGACAAGCTTGGAAGGTGTATAACTGAAGGGTTTTAAGCAGGAAGGGCAACATGGTCGGATTTTCATTCAAATAATGTTAGCAGCTGTCTGGGGGATAGATTGTATGAGCGTGGGCAGGACAGAGCACAGGTGTGGTAATGCTGCAAGAAGAGAAGAGAGGAGGCCAACCTCAGACCCCATGAAGACCCTTCACCATGCACTCGAGTCAGGATCTAAGCTACGCATCCTGACTGCACCTGTACTATTTATTAACAGCAATGGGCCACCACTCAGCAACTTCCAGCCTTGATTCTCCTTTGCCCCTTGATACCATTTGAGCAAGTCTCATTGTCATGTCCCATAAACTGCTGGATGAGGAGTCCACGTTCTGGCCACTTTGTACTTCCTTTCTCTCTTTGAATGCCCTGAAGACTGTTTTTGCACATAAAAGCTGCTGAAGAATAATCTGTAAAACCATAAATCTTTCTTTTTCAGATGAGGAAAGTGACTGGCACAAAACCAGCTCACCCACCTGCAGCAGAGCTAAGAGCAGCACCTACATCACCTGGTCACCTGACTCAGGTGTCAGAGACACTCTCCAAGTGTCCTGGAATGCTGCCTGCCTTAGTTAACAGGCAGATCAGACTGCAGGGTTCCACCTGCCCTCTGCAGCCTACCTACTGGACGACTGCTACCACTACTTATAGAGTGGACAGTGCTAGCTAGGTGTCAGCACTGTGTCACCAAACTGGTGTCCACTGAAGCTTACCTTTCACTGGAACAAGGTAGCAATAATTCTCAGTAAATTAATTTCATTCCTTTGCTTTTTCTTCTTCTCTGCCAGCTCTTATTTCCTATATTATCCTTTACTTTTGTAACTTAGGAAGAAGAGCCATGCTGAACGCCTTGTCTTTTTGTTAGCAGAGATGGGGTCTCGCTCTTGCTCAGGATAGTCTTAAACTCCTGACCTCAAGCAATCCTCCTGCCTCAGCCTCCCAGAGTGCTAGGATTACAGGCATGAGCCACCGCACCCAGCCTTGAACCCTTTGTCTTAATTGAGAATTTTATTTCCCTTCTTCCATCGGCAATTAATTTAATAGGGTAGTCTTTGAACACATAATTTTACATATCTCTTATAGGCTATAATCCCTGGTACTGAAGCCTCCATAAAAACAGCAGAATTATTCACTCTATTTTTTTTAACAAAGGAAAGTCTATTTCCTCTTTTCTTTTTTGTTAGGAAGGTCTTAAAACATTATAAACTTTGGTTAGTTCTACTGGGCAGGTGAGCTGTCTTTCTCCTCCTGCCAGTGCAAAGAGCTGCTGCTTAATTTAGAGTGATTCAAAAGGCAGCAGGGTGGGGACTGGCAGGGGGCGATAATGCGGACTTCATGCTGTTAGGAGCCATCACTCTGCTTGGAGACATATGTAGCCGCAGAAGTCTGAACAGATCACAGTAGCTTAAGGCGCTGGAAGATAAAAGGGCCGGCTTTGCTGATCTGGACCCAAGAGACAGGCTGCTGCCTGCACACACTCTGGCAGCCTTCATCGTTGCCTTTTCTCTTCTTCCTTTTTATTTTATTTATTTATTTATTTTTTTAAATTTGCATTTCATTCTGATGAATGTAGGGCAGGAGAAGGAAATGGGAGCTGGGAGGATGCAGCGATTCAAACCTCACAAATGTAATTGTCATTTTACATACATGGGGCATGAAGAGAACAGATGCTATTCCACTCCATTATTCTAACATGAAAAAATAATCATCAAAACAAAATGCTCCTCTGAATGCAAGTCGGTCTGTGGTTTAATGGAAAGAATGAATGCCCTGAATCCACAGACAGATCTAGGTGCAAAGACTGACTCTGGCACTTCTGTAGCTGTGAATGTTGTGCGTCCCAATGGATAATGATTTCTAACCTTTGGGATCACTGAAAGATGAAATAGCAGCATGAAGATTAAATGCCAAGTGCCACTATTGGTACAAACGGGTGCTCAAAAAGGCTACCTCTCCTCTGTTTTCTCATTTAAATTTGCATAACCTTAGGAAATTCACCTAAACATGATGAGTTTCAACTTTAGAATAGGGCTAATAATGTACATAAGGCAAGGTATTAAAGGAATTAAATTAGGTAACAAGTGTTAATATTTCTGTAATTTATAAGGTGTTGTATGTATTTGGGACATGTAGTTATCACACACTTTGTTAGTCTAGATAACTTACATCAACAGGCAACAGAAAAACAACCTTGCAGATTGAATCTCCATCATATGGCAGTTCTTATTGTGCTAAGAACTTTTAAAATATATGCTCTTTAATTATTACAACCGTCTTTTTCAGGATGTAAGATTATTTTTATTGGGTCAATAGCAGAACTGGCTTATCAGTAGATGGTAGCTAACATTTATTCTGCACTTACTATATGTCTATCCCTGTTCTAAGTGCTGTAGATGTAATTCTTCATTTCATGTTCTCATCAGCCCTAAGACATAAGTACAGTTACCTTCATTTTATAGATGAGGAAACTGAGGTATGGAGAGACTAAGTCACTTGGCCAAGGTCATACAACTAGTCATTGATAAGATCTGAAGGCAGGTGGTCTGGTTCTAAAGCCCATAGTCTTACCCATAATATTACATGGCAAAATAATGACTTGGTTACAAGCATTTATTCTTTGAGCTCTTATCTACTGTCCTCATTTGAAATTATTAACTCATGAGAGTATTTCATGAGATACAGCATCATTTTTGTTTATTGCATTGTTTTTAAATGTAATGAATATATTATGTATTCAAATAAACTCTACTGAGGGAAAATACTACCATTAGCACAGAGATGACTAATTTCCCACTGTTGGTAGATATCACTCTGAAATTGGGTCTATAACCTAGGTTTGCATACTTATGCATCTGTTTATTAATATATATGTACTCCCATAAAACTGGGAGGCTGTTTAATAATTCTTCTCTGTAGGATGCAGCAATCAGAAGATGTACTTACTAGACCAATATCCAGAAATAAGTAAAATATGATATTAAATCATTACTGCTTCAGGCTTGTGTTTACAATCTCCTAAAAGTCCCCAAACTCTTTTTAAGAATGCAGGTATCCAGAGCGTTCTTCTTTCTAACCCTCTCTACCTCCTTTCCAAGACGTATTTTCCTTCTTTAGCCCCTAACAGTACAAATTTAATCTTGCCTCTTTGTGTTCTCTTCCCAGTATCCTGATCAACACAGCAACAGGTGCTAAAGAATAAGCACAGTAGAAATAAAGTAAGAGAAAAAGATGGTAAGAAGTTGTGAAAATGCAAGAAAATATTTATCCTGTGTACACATATATGTATATGTAGACAGGTGTATACTTTTATATATGTGCACTTTATGTACATACATATGCAAATGAATACTCATACAATTTAGAATCAGTATCACTTGTAAGACTATATAAAGATATACTTAATTGGTGACAAATGTTTAATAATTTTAAAAAGTCATGATTTTTTTGATAGTCAATATTATATTAAATAACCACAGCGGACTCCCAACATGTTGAAACTGCATGCAATTTTGCTCATTTACTCCATCACTTATAAATTGTTCATGGAGTAGAAAGCTCTGAGAATCATTTCTGTGTGTTTTCCTACAGGCAGAGCATGAAAAGGGAAACAAAACCCATTCCCCTGTTTGACGGAAGCCTCATTCCTTGCCAGCAGTGAACAGGGAGGCCAGGGCTGTCTAATTGAGAAATCGCATGTCAGCAAAGGATTACAGAAGCCAGTGGGACATATTTTATTCTGCTTTTCACTTTTGGCTACTTCTCTCCCTTTTCCAAGAACAGATTTTCCTCTGACTCTGAAAGATGCTAATGGAGTGTTATTAGTCCAGGAAGAAAATTGCACTGGAGAATCGTAATTACTTCACTGCCATGGTGACATCAAACCAGACAATTTAAGAATAATGGGGTTTTAGTTTCTATAGAGAGAGTTAGACTGGGGGATAAATAGCCATGCAAGTCCCATGACATGTGAAGCAGAAAAGGAGGAAGAGCATTGGGACTTCTTTGGTGGCTGAATTTAAGTGTGGAGGCACCTCCAACTTCTGCTGACATCCGAGTTTGAAGACAGAAATTAAATATTTAAGTTTGGCTTCAGCTCTTTCCTCAGCTACTCTTTCACCAGTTTGGGGAGGTAAAAGATTTCTCAGCCAAAACTCACTCATCTGTAAATCTAATGCAGTTATTCTTATACTTATAACCACTTACAAATCTTTAAGATCTGACAAATACATAGGTGGATGGGCTTTACACTGTAATAAAACACAAGCAAAAGAAGGAAGGCTGGAGAAGGGCTGTTTGATGTTCAAAATGTGATGTTTGTATAACATTAGGTAAACAATATTTTGAATTTTTAGGACTTTCTTAATTTGACCTATCAAGCAGTTGAGCAAGGTGTGGCTTTTAGGGACGACAGAAAGTGTGCATTGGTGTATATTCAGGAATCTTTTACCCAAGTGAATTCCAAAATAGAAACAGTGTTGTAGCCAATGTTTTTGCTGAGAACAAGATAAAGTCTTCAGATAAAGCACCTAGGTCCTAGAGTAAAGGAGAGGACCATTCAGAGAGAGAAAGAAAGAGAATACAGCTTTGGAATGAGTCAGACCTGAGTTTGTTTTCAAGGCACTGCTTCTTTCTCCAATTATGACTCTGAGTGGTAGACTGGATATCACCACAGATTACCATACTTAGACTCCCTGGCTGGTGATTTATTAGCTGTGTGATCTTGGTCGAGTTATATAACATCTCTGAGGAACCATTTTTTAATTTCTGAATCTCAGAGAATTTATGAGAGGATTAAAAGAATAATGTTTAATATAGCATCTGGCACATAGTAATAAATAGCAATATCTGGCATAACACTCAACTGTCCGTATTGAATTAATATTATTAAACCCTTTGACCACCTTCAACATCTTTCACATCCACACACATGAAAGAATGTGGAGTCAGAATTCAACCCTATGTCCACTTGGCTCCAAAGTTCAAGTTCTTACCACCTGAGTTTGCTGTCCCAAACCCACAATTTTCACTGTGTGACCTTTGCAAGAATTTACACTTTGTTGAATCAATTTGGTTATCTATAAATGGGGATAGTAAGAGGAAAATGTGTATCTTCTTTGAAGCGTGCTTGATAAATCTGTCAAATTTCATCTTCTCCACTTTCCTAAGCCTCCGTGTTGATCATTTCCTTTCTAACAGCAGATTTTATCTTAAACCAACAACAAAACTAATATTAGATGGTCAAGCTTGAAGCTCTGACTCTAGGAGGGAGGGGGACATGGGCATGTAACCTTAACATTTGTACCCCCATAGTATGCTGAAATAAAAAAAAGAAAAAAATATTTAAAACATACAGAAAAGAAAACAAACATGTAAAAGATCCCGATGTCCTTAATTCCCAGATTTAAAATATTAACTCATTCAACAATTTTGGATTGAGGACAAAGCACTTGCTATTCTTGGGACTGAGAACATGTCTGGGAATTGAATGGCCTGCCCTTGTGGAGTTTGTATTTGACTGACAAATATTAATTTGACCATGTTTGCTTTAGGTATTTTTAAAGAAATTATCTGTTAGAGATACAGCCAGGGTCATCGACAATCCCACATTCTTCCTGCTGTACTTCCTGGCATGGATGTGCCTCCCTAGCTGATTTTCTTCCAGTGACGGCGTCCAGCCATGCCCAATCCTCCCTCATCAGCCTTAGCAGAACTTCATGCTTCACATTAACTTTTCAAGACACGTAAAAGCAACCAAGAGTGTTTCAAATGAAGATCTAAGATTTCAAGGAGTGCCTTGCCAGCATCCTATATATAAGAATAAGAGGAGAGGACACATATTTTATCAACTGTAAAATACTCCACAAATTCTAAATATCTTTCTTACATTGGTCATCTTTGATGTGCCATCTCGAATTATCCAGATTATACCTGTCTCCAGAGCCTCAGCTACTTGATCTATCCCAAGGGCCATCTTGTGACTAACTCTGGGAGGATCTAAACAATCCCCAGACTCGAACCCTTGCCAGGAGTCTCTGTTCCTCCGAGCCCGAGCCGTGCATCAGTCCTCCCATGGAGCACATACCTCAGGGAAGGACAGCGCAGCTGGCATCCCAGAAGCTGCCCAAAGATGACAGACAATGCAACTCAGAAGCACTAGTGAGGATTAGAGCTGAATTCCCTGAGAGGCAGACTGCACCAGCGTGTGACAGGGACAGAAGGGAACTGGCATATTAATTCCTGTTCCTGCCTCCCCTTGCAGGTCTGAGGCAGAATCTTGCTGCATGTCCAGGTGTTTCTTCCTGGAGTGTGGCCAGTGGTATTTGTTTCCCATCCTTCTCTGCCTCACTTTCTTTTCCCCTTACTCTAGACACTGTGGGGATCCACCTCCTAAATGAAACATCAACATGCCAGCCGTGCCTCAGGCTCTTTTTCCTAGGAAACCTTGGTTAATAATTTCTCCTCCAACACCTTCCCTCCATCTCCATTATTCAAAATGCCCCCAAAGTGGAAGAGAGTCAATGAAGACCTCAAAAGTGCCCAAATAAGGGCACCAAATATTCCAAAGCACCCTTACATGCCTGCTGGATGTAAGTGTTTTGAAAGTCTAAAGTGCAAAGTGTTTTGGAAGCAAGTGTTTTGGAAGTGCCATGCATTCATCCCCATCTGAAAGACGAGCAAACTGTAGCTTCAAAAGCGAGCAAGGAGGAAAGGAGGGCAGAGAGGAATGAAAACAGCTTTCCTCTTTCTATTTCAGTTTTTACCTGGAAGAAAGAACATGTGGCAAATGGGATTTAGTAAAGTGAAGACAGAAAGCTTTTTGTTTTATTCCAATATTTTGTCCCCTCTCATTAATGTGCTATTTCTGTTTATAATTGTCCTTAGCGAGGACCATTAAGGACTATCTGTTTCTCAGCTTATTCCTCCTCCCCAACTGTTAGCTAAGACATTCACTGATGCTGAAACAGGCCCTACATTTGCACAGTCTTGGTCCTGAACCTACCCTTCGACTGACATGGAATATATTTCATCTTCTCCCCCTCACTGCTGTTAAAGCACACCATTCAAAATCTTACTTATTCTCCATAGTTGAGGTCGAATAATGTCACCTCTAGGAAGACGCCCTGCTGCCTCCAATTGAGGAGGAATCGATCACTCCTTCCCCTGACAGATATATAGAAAATTGCCATTGTCTTTAATTAGCACTCATTTCTCCCTACATTATTTTACTCAAATTTGTACCTACTGCAGCACACCACACAGTGTCTCATATTCAGTAATGGTCCACACAGTTATTCAACAAATATTACTGAAAATAATGTACCAGCCATTGTTCCAAGACAGCAAAGTCCATGTTCTCATGAACCCATGCAAGCTCCTGGAGGGTGGAGACAGATGGTGAATAAGTAAACCTGTGAATAAGTAAATTTGGGGCATTGATAAGAGACATGAAAATATAAAAGAGGGCTTTGTGATAGAAAGTGACTGATATAAAAGATGATAAACAGCATTAGAACAAGAGGTCAAGAAATGCCTGACCCAGGAGGTAATTTCTGAATTGAGATCTGAACGATGAAAAGAAGCCAGTGTGGACAAACCAACTGGAAGTACCTGGCAGATGGAGGGTAGAGGGGTGAGGAGGCCCGAGGCATTCCTGTTGTGAACCAGGAGGCCAGGATGGTTGTGGCAGGGTGGGTGTGTAGAATAGTGTGGGAGAAACAACTCTTGGGTGACTTCTAATGGTTACAGATTCTCAGTTACAACCTTGGAGGGTTTCCCCAAGGAAATGGAAATAACACCAAGAAACCTCACATTGAGTCTGGAAAATATATGGCATTTGGAGATGATTAGAAAGCTCTGATCACTGTTTTGCCTACATTCCTCCTAAAAGTTACTGCAAAGTATTCTCACTGTCACTGATGTCTTCTCCACTAGTCTCTGCCACTCAGATTCAACTAGTATTTACTGAGCTTCCATCACAGCCCTCGCACACCATGTCCTGTAACCCTCACGCCTGGCTGAGATGCGCCTTCTCATGCTGTGCAGGTCAGGTAGGCAGCTCACCCTGCAGGAACTGAACCGTCCTGTGACTTCTACAATGAAAGTTTATTTCCTGCTCATGTTCCTCGCCCATCCAGAGCAGGGAGGCTCTGCTCCATTCACCAGCCAGGCCAGCGAGGCTCCTCAGCACTGGGGACCTGCACTTGCTGTCACAGCTTTGGCATGGAATCGGCACACAGGTGAGGCCTTGCCTGACTGTAAGAGAGCTGGGAAGTGCCAGGGCGTGTCTCAGTCTGTTTGCACTGCTCTAAAAAACAAAAATGAGACTAAGTAATATATATATACAACAGAAATTTACTTATTTCAGTTCTAGAGGCTGAGAAGTTCAAGATCAAGGCACCAGCATGTTTGGTGTCTGGTGAGGGCCTGACCTTTGCTTCCGAGTTGTTGCTTTGAGCACAGTATCCTCATGTGGTAGAAAGGATGGAAGAACAAAAAAGGGCCTAGCTAGTCCCCACCAGCCCTTTTATAAGGCCACTAATTCCATCTCATCATTTACTTACCTCCTAAAAGCTCTACCCCTAATATTATCACATTTGCAGTTAAGTTTTAACGTATGAATTTTGGAGGGACACATGTATTCAAACCATAGTAGTAAGCAAACAAATACTGGATAAACGTTACCATGTCATCTCTACACATCCACTTTCCAAAGAAGTCAATGAGAGTCCCTAGAGGTTAAATGGCTTGTTCAAGGTCATAAACCACAAGCTTCTGTCATTCACTTCTTCTCTCTCTGTCTTTCCCTTCACATACATACACATATGCATATATACATATCTATAGTATATCTCTCTATATACATATATGTGTATATGTACACATAAGTATATATGTGTTTAGATGTATGCATATGCACACATTTACCTATATTATACATAGTTAAGAGTTCTGGTGAGTGCCTATATGTGGCCTATTAACAAAGGAATTAATGTGCATTAAAATATATCTTAAAGAAAGTTCGCCTAAACAAGAAAAAAAAAAAAAAAGATGCTAACAGCTACTATGTTTGGATGCTGGGATTTGGAGTGATTTTTCTCTTTTTCTTTCTTTTTTTCACTTTTACATAATTTACTGTATTGTTTTGAGTTTTCCATAATAAGCATATATAACACTTAGAACCAGAACAAACACCATAAAGCCATTTCATTAAAAATTAAAAAAAAAAGCTCTCTGCAGCTCAGAGGCTGTGAGTCATTCTTGTTTTATGCTGCAGGCAGCTGAGGAATCGTCACTAATTATAGCGATAGCTACACTGCCATATTGTTATGTTCTTTCCAGTTAGACTAAAAATAGAAAGAACGTATAGATTAATAGTTCACCTCACTCCCACTTTCCCTTATAAGATTATGAGGGTTTTCCATTCCCTTGACTTATTTTATTTGTTTGTAGCACATATTACTGCCGTTATATTATATTCTAATTTATTTAGTGTCTGTCTCCCCACTGGAAAGTAAGCTTCATAAGAATATGTCTCTGCCTTTTTTGTTTACTATGGTATTCCGACTAGAACAATTCCTGGCATGCACTAAGTGTTCAGCAAATATTTTTGCATGAACAAATGGAAGAAGAAAATACATTTATTGTACAACTGTCATATGTGTGGTAGGTGTTCTGAATATATTATACATTTAATCCCTCCAGGTACCCTATGGGAGAGGTACGACTAGCCACAGTATAATGATGGGGAAACTGAGGATCAAAAAGAATAATTGGCATTCCAGGGGAATAGTGTTGCAAAGTTCCTGACATTTCTGCTGGACTACTCCCTCTGTGTTTGTACAGGTCCTTGTTTTATTCTTTGTCCTTAAAGAATAAACCTCTCTATTATTAGCCATCCAACTCCCAAACCCTTATGGCTACTCCATGACTTGTGCTAAACAGTCTTCCTTCTCCCATGGGCTGCAGTCACAGCCCCAAACCTACTTCAGTGGCTTCGGCCCTGCTACCTGGTGACAACTCTCCCGATTACAGTCTGTTCTCATGGATCTCACCTCTTGCCACCCTCCTATCCCATGCCTGATATTATCTTCTTATCCATCCAGAATAATTGTATACAGGCCTGGCAAAGTTAAAGACATCCAATCCCTTCCAATCCATACCTGACACTGGTGAGCTATCAAAACAATGGTCAAAGAGGGAAGTCATAAAACATGATGCACACAGGCATGCATGTATGTAGTTAGCATGTTAATTCCACATTTGTTTGCCAATCTTTCAGTTTAAGACTAATATTTTTTCTTTAAGCATGGATATTGTGATTGGTGTTCTGTCCAGTCTATCTTGAAAAAAATCACAGTTGCAATGAGTCATTTTCAATTTCTAAATACCATTTCTTTCAAGTGGAGTGATATCTAGTACATGATTGCAAATCAATAATAGGGTGTAGATCATCTTGATTTTCATGATCTTCCTTCAACCTCTATGTGTTAACTTGCTCTGCCATATTCAATAGGAATATTTTTAGTCAGTCATGTTTAACAAGTTTTTCAAGTGAATTTTCAAAGAAATAGCAACTTTCTTTTTACATTCTTATATCACTAGTTGAGATAATATTTTATTAAATTATGTAATTAACACAAGAGATGAAATTGTCATAACAGTTGACACATATATCCAATGAACACACATAACATATATTAACAAACACATATATATCTTAAGAAGCAAACAACTCGAGTGGTCAAAGCAAAAGAATATGGTGCACTGACAGTTGCCCATTTGCTCTCAGCAATTCTTGTGCCACGGATATTAAGTAGTATGTGTTACAAAAGAAATTAGAACCTGTCCTTAAAAGTTTCTCTCCTATAGTGGGTTTTCACTACCCAACTGTATGTTGCACCAAGCCCTGTTGATGGGCATTTTCCCTACTCCTCCATGTATCTGCCTCTCTGTTAATAAGTCTGCTGTCAGTATCTGCCTCTCGGGAGCCCTCACTCCTTGCAGATAAATCAAGATATCACATCACTACAGTCCTGCTAGATCTGACTTTCCAGAAAGCTCACAACAGTTTTTCTTTTTTGGTTTTGTTTTTTTCTTTTGTTTTGCTTTTTCAAAATCCCATCTGAAATGCACAAAGCACATAGCACAATGACTCTGATCACAGTTGAGGGTGCTGAACCTGGAAGAGAGAAAGCACATTTAATTCAGATAAAAGCATTTCCCCACCCCCATCCAATCAGGCAATTACAGCACTGGGCCAGAATTTTCTCCCACATTTTGTATATAAAACATAATTCCGCCACCAGCTGCTCACCAACATTTTGTTGTCTCCTCAACAGACAACAAAATAACAAAACAGATCAGCAGAGGGTGATCTGCCAGCATAACCAATGAGATGCAACTCCCCTCCAACCAGCCTCTCGTTAGGAAACCGTTTTCTGTTTCTAAAATAAACCCTCTGCAATCATTGCCTTCCTACATCTGTGCTGCTACCTAGGAGAAAGAGAGAGAGACATTTTCCTAGTTCACAGGTGCTGAGATATGTCGGAGGAGAAAGAGGAAGGACTATGTATGCATCAGTAGACATAGGCAGGGGCCAGTTACTCAGGCTTAGAGAGCAGAGGTTTTATGCTTATCATGTGCAGAGTATTAAGATGTTTAGGAATTAGGTATTAGAAATATGTAGAAATAGGATTCCCTGGCCTTGGAAACTACCTTCTGTCACATCAGCTCCTTACTTTTTCTTCAATTTATTCATTTTTTCTTCTAACCTGACCATACTCTCCATCACATCACCCACATTGCCCCCCTACCACCACCAATTCTCACTAAGAACCTACTAAGTGTGAGTGTATGAAGTGCTGTACATTTTTGGGAAAGGAGTGCTAGGAAAGAGGAGATATTTTAAACCCAAACTGGCAGTAGCTGCTTCTCTGCCTTGTAAAAAGTGGCATCGTAGTAGAGACACGAACTTTAATTCCAGCCTCCCTTGGCAGACACAGGGGGACAGAGGGAAAGGAAGGAAACATGGACTCTTGGACAGTTCTACTTTGTCTATGAAGGGAAAGAACACGACAAGATGGTCCATCGCATACCAGAGCACATTAAGGAGTCTTTGTGGAAGCAAAAATTGAATGAAAAGCTATGCTGCTTTATACCAAAAAACACCAAAAAACAAAAAGCAGCACTGGGCACTAGAGGAGCAGGGCCTAAAAATGTGGAGGCCAAGCGCTTTCAGCAGACAGTAGAGGAAGAGCTAGTGTTCTGTGGAATCCTTCTGGTAATGTTACAAAAGTTCAGCAAAATTGGCCACATAC
This sequence comes from Mirza zaza, assembly GCA_008750895.1. Taxonomy (NCBI): domain Eukaryota; kingdom Metazoa; phylum Chordata; class Mammalia; order Primates; family Cheirogaleidae; genus Mirza; species Mirza zaza. The sequence goes on from VSMD01047787.1 coordinate 47,014, forward strand.
TCACAAACCTTTTTCAATAATAACTTGAGGGGTGGGGCTCAAAGAAAAGAAATTGAAGGTTAAACAGTGAAGAATGTGTCACTATTAAGGAATAGTAAGATCAGGGGTTGACAGAAGACATTCATTGGGGGTCCAAGAGCGAAGGTAACCAGGAAAACACTTGCATCGTCACCTTCACTGCAGCCGATGGAAGTCCCATAGTGGTTGAATTGTGCACAGATAGATGTCTCATCCTGCATGGCATAGAGTTCAAGCAGATTCCATTTGAATATTTAAGGATCAGACACCCCAGCTGACATTGTTGTACATTCATGCATCCCTACAGCAGGTGCTGGTGTCTCCATTTGACAGCTGAGGAAGCTGAGACTTAACACAAGTTATGTTATATGGTCAAGGTCGCATAGTTAAAAGCACAGATATAAAAAATCCAGCTACTTCTTTTTTTTTTTATTTTTTTACCATGCCAAGATTCATTAAGAATATGTAAATAGTAAAATTTTCATGAGTTATTTAATTTATATGATTATTATTACACCATAGGACTAGCTTCATTTTACAGATAGGGAAAAAAAAAAAGATTAAGTCTGGTTAAGCACTTTGCTAGATGCCATATTTTGGCCATGGTTTTAGTCCATTGTCTTCTCATTGCCACACTTTGCAAGCTGGTTTGAGATAAGGGACACCGATTGTTCTATTTTGGTTGTCTAGGGTGCATTTTCTAGAAAGAGGGATGTTTTAATGGAGGTTATAAGGTTTTTGTGAAAAGCAGGACAAGTAAAATGAACTCTACTCTCATAGACAGAAAACATACAAACAAAAATAAGCCCAAAGAAGACAGATTAATGGCCAGCAAACATATTAAAAAATGGTCAACATCGCTAATCATTAGAGAAATGCAAATCAAAACCACAATGAGATATCATCTAACCCCAGTGAGAATGGCCTGTATGGAGAAATCCCAAAACAATAAATGCTGGCGAGGATGTGGAGAGACAGGAACACTCTTACACTGCTGGTGGGACTGCAAATTAGTGCAACCTTTGTGGAAAAAAATTTGGAGATATCTCAAAGAGCTAAAAATAGAAATACCATTCGACCAAGCAATAGCATTGTTGGGTATCTATCCAAAAGAGCACAAGACATTCTATTATAAAGACACCTGCACCCGAATGTTTATGGCAGTACAATTCACTATAGCAAGGATGTGGAAACAACCCAAGTGCCCGTCAATTCATGAGTGGATTATTAAAATTCGGTATATGTTTACAATGAAATATTATTCAATTCTAAGAAACAACAGCGAGCTAGCACTGCCTATATTATCCTGGATTGAGCTTAAGCCCATTATCCAAAGTGAGGTGACACAAGATCAGAATAATGGGCTCCATATATACTCGCCATCAAATTGGTACTGATTGATTAACACTATGATGTTCAAAAGGTGGTGATGTTCACCAGGGTTTCCGGGATTGGAGGGGTAGTCCCACATCTGTGGGATGGGGTGAACATTGTGGCGGGGAAGGGCATACCTCTAACCCTTGCTAGGGAGAGGCAAAGATATAAAATGTAACCAAAATATTAAGAACAAAAGAAAAACAAACATTTGTCGGGTGTGGGGCAGGTGGGAGGGGGGAGGAGAGGATGGGTATATACATATAGTGGGTGTGATGCACACCGTTTGGGAGATGGACACATTTGAAGCTCTGCCTGGAGGAAGGAGGGGAGACAAGGGCAACATATGTAACCTTAACGATTGTACTGCCATAATATTCTGATTGTACCCCATAATAAATTAATAAATAATAAAAAGTAAGCCCAAGCCAGTGTCATTGATCATCTTCTAGACTAGTCAGATATGCCAAAGAGCACTCTCTAGTTTTCTGAGTTTCTATTACCTTCATGTAACTATTAAGTCTATGTGCTTGCTTGCATAATAAAAACATTTTTAAGAAAGTGAAAATGGTCCATGTCTTTGTTTTAAAGAGCTCTTTGCCAGGTATTTATGACCTTTTTCCATTATCCAACAAGGCTTAGGGGGACAGAACCCACAGAGGTAAAATGAGTGGTGACAGATTCAAAGAGCAAAAAGGAACAAAGTATACCTTGGAATTACAAGAGAAAGAATGATACTGAGCCTGAGATGGTGGCCCTAGGGCTTAAGGAAGAAACATATATGGTTTCCTGATGTAAATATCTATCCTCTTCCCTCAGTTTTACTGTAAGTCAATAGGGAAAACAAAATTTATAACAATACATCATCCTAATAAGTGACATGAAGTTCCTCTTGAAGGTAGCGATGCTCACCACTATGCTATTGCCACAGAAAGGAGTTCCTCTTGGATGAAAATATCTTTATTTAGGAAATGAGTCAATCATTTAGATGTGAATATAAATACTCAAATGTAGAATCTGAAAGGAGATTTCAGAACAAAGTAGAGCAAAATTGCCATGCATAAATAAATGGAAAAGATTTGAAATATTGCTGGATTCCCAGAGAACAGGGGTGCAGAAAGAACGAGGGAGACTGTGACAGACTGGGGTGCAGCACTGAGAGACATTCCTCGGCTGTCACACCTCTCCTCATGACTGTGGAGACCCAGAAAGAATGTCCTAGAAGTGGCAGCCCCAACACTCAGTGTTCACTGTGATGCTGGCTTGTGAGTACCTCTCTCTGGACACACTTTCAGTAGAGCTGATGATATACATACAGGCCTTGAAAGAGACACTTTAGCTGCTTTTGTTGCTACTAAAATTCCAAAGAAGATTTGTATTCCTTACTTAGGAAATTTAATAGAGAGCAGGGAAAGCACGTGCAAGATGGTGAGAAAACACATAAGTGAAAGCCTTCAGGAAGAACATAAATTCAGAGGTGCATACAAGCTTGAGAAGTTTAGCACCCCACGAATCTGCAGGCATCTTGGGGGTGGTGAGGAGCACTGGACTTTGCACATCTCATGAAATGGAGTGTTTGCAGCCAATCATTTTTTAGATCCTATATAGTTATGAGATTATTATTTATTAACTTATCAAAAATAATTACTTTAGGTAAAGAGCTTTGAAACAATTTTATTTTTTTTCTTTTTGTTGTTCTCTGTTACTTAGTCTTCCCAATAAGTGTTTACTTCTGCATTTTGAGAAGTATAAACATATGCTATTTGGGGTTTAGTTTTTATTTAGCTCTGCTGCATTACTGAGTGATCACTGAACTCTGGGGAAAACGAGGAACATGGTGAGGAGGGTGGAGTGACGTCAGTATAGGTGTCCCTACTGCCAGCCTGTTGGCATTGACATTCGTCAAATAGAGCCAAGTATACAAATACTTCTTAAGACACTGTTATTTCAAGAGAAATAAATCTGCTGCCAGAAAATCACAGTTGCATTTTCATTTCAGCAAAGAGAAAAGAAATTTTATGCTGAAATATTCAGGCTGGGCATACCAAAGGCAGCCTAGTAAATGAATTATGAGCCATTCTCCATGATACAGTACAGCATGAATCCTCCAGAACGTACAGGCTTCAGCAATACTTGTGAGTTATGCGGTCAGTTAAACACACAGAAATAAATAGTTTCATTTCAATGTCTATATTGCTATACTCTCTCCATCATATAGCTGGCCAGTTTAGCTATAAATTTGACAGTCAATACATTTCTAAAGATTATATGGGTTTCCAAGATGTGTTTTGAACACAACTTTAGCATTTCATTCTTTCTGTTTTTTTTTTTTTTTTCCTCTTCAGGTAGAGTCAAAGAAGATGTCATTCACACTGCAGGAAATGGGACAAAAATGAAAATAAATAACCGAGAACTCATCAACCCATCCACTCAGCCATCCATCCATTGAGGAATACTTCCGAATATGAATACTACCTCTCCCACTTACTTGTAATAAGACTTAAGTCACTTTAAGTAGACCACTGAAAAACAGTGTCTTTTATATACATATAATATGGTGGTGATAACTCCTATACCACAAAGTGTTGGGAAGATTAAATGAACTCATATACACAGAGTGCTGCTGATAACTCCTTTTACCTATCCAGTTGAAGCTGGGAGAATAAAAGCTATAGTTTAGATGCCAAAAGATCGAAATTTTTAGAGAGTTCCCATGGAATGTTTTAGTGATGTATAGGACAACTGCAGAGAATTGTGATTGTGCAGGCAAGTCCAAGTCCAGAATGGAATGTCCTGGAGCTTCAGGAAAATCTTCAGTGCAATGCTCCTGTGGTTTGTTCTGTTGTATTGAGAATATTCTCTTCATGTGTGCTGTTCCGCATTTCAGAAGTTACACCAAGTCATTTCAATACTTTGTAGCCTCTCCGACCCCACAGAGAAGTGAGCCAAGTTTTTTCCCAATGATGGATAGATCTAATACTTCATTCAACTTTGACTAGGTATTTGGCTGCACTTGGCAACCTTATAAAGCATAGCTATCCCTGGGATTTCATCATATTACATACATCCCGATATTTATCAGATTGTAGATTTTTTTTTAAAAAAAGTGATTCTATCTTTAAAGTGTTCTTAGGAGAAATTTCAGTTTCCTGTTACCCAAAAGAACCTAAATCTCTCTAGCTGTTTGAATATCTTATAGTCTAAACCCCTTTCCCACCACCTGGGTTCTACTATTCACGCTGTCGTTGATTGAATGATTCCCAGGTAATCTGCCAAAGTAAACGAATACCCACTCAACTCATGAGTATTTGAGCCCAAGAGGATTAATTCCGTGGCTTCCTGGGCAGTATAGGATTTCCACAGACACCGTCAGGAACCTGTTGTGACTATGATTGTGCCTGGCCTCCTCGGGGCCTTGAACTTTCCAATGGGGCAGTGATTCCTAGGCAAGATGCAGACGCTATATACTACATTCTATTTCCCTGGATCCCCCTGTGGCGTCAATTGCATGGAGGCCTCGCCCTGCTCCCCTTCTGAGCCTGCTGGGCCCAGACACTGCCCTGTTGTCCCCGCAGTCCCTCTGCCTCCACAACAATAAAAGAGAAGAAACTCCCGTGTTGCTTCTCAACCTTGCCTGCCATCACCTTTGTTAACAAAAGGCACCATGTCTGTTAAAGTTACACATGGTTTTATATTTGTGCCAGAGAATTATTTTCTTTGCTATTCTTTTCTGTTGAATGTTTCCTTAAATTTTTTCTGGTGTTCAATGCAGTGAAAGAAAAAGAAGTAGGGCATATATTCAATATCCCTTTCACCATTTCCTTTTCCCTCTATTTATGTTTTGGGATGGATGTTGTTAGCTTCTATCTTGATGGTAGTTGTGGTGGTTAGTTTTATGTCTCAACTTGGCTAGACCACAGTACCCAGATATTTGATCAGAAATTATTCCAAATGCTCCTATGAGAGTATTTTTGTATGCAATGAACATTTAAATTGGTGGACTTTTGAGCGTAATAGATTTTCCTGTGTGATGTAGGTGGGCCTTATTCAATTAGTTGAAGTGTTGAATAGAACAAAAATACTGACCTTCCCCAAGCAAGAAGGAATTCTTCCAATATACTGCCTTTTTATTTGAACTAAAAACTTAGCTTTTCCTGGGTCTCCAGCCTGCCAGACTTTGGACTTGTCAGCCTCCATACTCCTGTGAATTAATTCTTAAGATTAATATTTACCTCTCTGTATACACATATTGTTAGTTATTTTTCTCTGGAAAACCCTAACTATTACAGTGGGTTGGACCAGTCCAAGGCAGAATGTTTTGTAGATTTGTAGGGTCAGCATGCTGGAATGGTAGCACACCTGAACAATGCTATAGTCTCAAAACAATGGTGAGCACCAAGAAACACAATTTGTAGCCAGAGAGGCTGGGTTGGAACTTCAGTTCTGCACTTAGCAACTTAGTTATTCTACAAACTGTGACCATGAAGCAGGCTAGTCTGCCTCGGCTCAATCTCTACACTTATAAAATGGGGATGATAACAATTCTTACCACCTAGGTTGTGATGAAAATGAAATGAGTTAGGGAAAGTGACTCCCTTGTAACAGTGCCTAGTAAGCACTCAGAAAATGCAAGCCATATACAAGAAGAACGTTATAAGAAATAGACTCTCTCATCTACTGGATGCTTGTTGGATGCCTGGCTCTGTGTTATGTGTTATATATTTACTCATATTAACTTTATGGCCTTTCCCATTTTACTGTTGTCACTTAAAGAAATGAAGTCACCTGCCCTCAATTTTACAGTTAATAAGGGATAAGGCCCAATGTCAAACCAGTTTTTTTTTTCCTCCACGGACTGTATCTTTTAATGCCACACTGCTAGACCTACATGTGTAAAATGCTTAGCCCAATGCCTAGCACACAGCAGGTACTCAATAAATGCTTACTAACATTATATAATTAGAGGCCTACGATTTTTTTTATGTCTTCTGAGAAAAATAGCCATCACTAAATTATGATAAACTATTTGTGAATCTAACAGGGATCATGCTTTTCTAAGACCAAATAGGGCCATGTAGTTTGACCAAAGTTTATTGCTATTTTTATTACTGGTGTTGTTAAATGTGAGTTTTTATATAATAAAAATTTGACCAAGTTAGAAACATTAAATTACATAATCTTTAGGGGACAAGAACAAAAGTATAAAATTCAGCAAAAAATAGATCAGTTTAACATGACATATGCAATTGGTATTATAGTCATGAAAATTTGGAATAAAATTAGAAAAAATTAAATATGGTTGTGCTCAGTGTAAATCAAAACTTTTATTTATCACCAACTCTGTAACAACTCTGGCCTGGGCAAAATACGGGAGATAGGTGAACTCAGTAAGGCAAAATTCCTTACCTGATGAACTATTTGTAAACCAACTGAACCTTTGGATTCGAGAAGACCACAATTTTATTGGTTCAGTAAATAGTTCTCTGTAATAATCAGACCTAATTCTCTTGTGGCAGTTGTAAATGTGATGATAATCCTTCTGTCCAGAGGGAGGTCTACATGTTCTCTCCTGTTATCTGGACCAACTTTAGTGACTAATATGTAGACAATAGAATGCAGAAGTAACACTGTGACTTCCAAGGCTATGCCATGAGAGTAATGGAGCTTCTGTTTCACTCACTGGGACACTTGTTTTTGGGGCTCAAAGCCCCCATATAAGGAGTCTTAGGACTCTGAGACCACCATGCTATGAGGAAACCCAGGCCACATGGAAGGGCTGAGTGTAGGTGGCCCTGTCTTCAACCCCAACTGAAGTCTTAACTAACACCAGACACATGAGTAAAACTCCTCAAGATGATTCAAACTCTAGCCAGCAGTCATTTCTACTTTTCCCTGCCCCTTACGCCTGGCCCACAGAATGGAAGAACATATTAAAGTGGCTGTTTTAAGCTGTGTAGTTTCAGGGTAATTTGTTAGACAGCAGTAAGTAACTAAAACACCTTCCCACCATCACATGGTCTAAAAGATCTCTCTAGAGAGGTGTTGTAGAGAAGGGGGAAAATGCCCCGCACTAAGACAATCACGGTCATTGGTTTGATCTCCCAGAGCTAACACTAAATTAGCGTGTTGCTTTAGAATTTCAAAGACATTTTCCAATAAATGTTTCAGTTTGAACAGTTTTATAATCTTCTTTAAGATTTTGATTTATGTTTCTCATCATTCCAAACCTGCTGTCTACTAAGCACTGTACTAGGCTTTTGATTTATGTTTAAATCAAACATACTGTACTAGATTTTGATTTATGTTTCTCATCATTCCAAACATGCTGTCTACCAAGCACTGTACTAGGCTCTTGGACATATGGCCTCTGTCATTACAAAAACTCTGTGATGTGGATGTGATTATTCTGATTAAAAAATGGGGAAACTAGATAATTACCAGTCAATAGGTAACATGTATCCAGGGCTTACTATGCATCAAACACTTTATGAACACTGTATGTAATATCTGATATCATTTTCATTACAATTCTATAAGGTAGTTATTATTATCTCCATTTCATAGTGAATGAAACCAAAGTAGAGATAAGATAAGTAACTTGCCCAAGTTCACAGCTAATAGGTGGTCAGCCTGTGTCTTCGTCAGCTTGTGCGGCCATAATAAAATGCCATTGACTGTTTGCCTTAACATTTATTTTTCACAGTTCTGGAGGCTGGGAATTCCAAGGTCAGGGTGTCAGCATGGCCAGGTTCTTGGTAAGGAGCCTCTTCTTGGCTTCCAGATAGCTGCTTTCTTGCTGTTTCCTCATAGGGTGAAAAACAAAAAGAGCTCTGGTCTCTTCCTCTTTATACAAGGACACTAATCCCATTATGGGGCTTCCACTCTCATGACTTCATGACTGAATCTAAACTTAGTTATTTTGCAAAGGTCCTACCTCTGAATTGGGCTACAGCTTCAGCATATGAATTTTTAGGGGACACAAACGTTCAGTCCATAACAACCTGCCTTCAGAATGCACACTCTTAACAACTATGTTACATGCATTAAAAATATATCATGGCCGATATGGAATATACCTTTTTAAAAAGTTTAAAAATCTCAGAATTATATATCCTCTCTGATTAAAAAATTGGTTAAAATCTTGCATAGGAAAATGTGAAAAGGAGATAACAAAAAGAAAGAGAAGTGAGATTATTAATAGACTTATGGATTCAAGTTTTTTTTTCTTTTCCTTTTTGGTCCGTATTCATGATTTTTTGTAATGTTATATTATTTCTACAATATAGAAATAAATTTCAGTATAATAGTTTTATAGGCTCTCATATAGAGAATTTCACACAGAAAACAAGAAGCGTTATATTAAGTCTATAAATGAAAAATATGCCACACTTTGACGAACATTTTATGCTTTTGTCACATGCTTTGATAGTTCTGTGTCTTTCAAAGGTAAGGGGAACACATAGCACCCACCTTTGGTAAACCAGATGGCTGCTGCTGTTAGGTTTGGCTATGTTTATGTTCTCTGGTCCCCTGGTTCCCAGTGTTAAGAATGAGTTACTGGTACCTAAGTCAAGACAATGATGGAGTGATCACAAACAGAGCAACTTAATACAAACAGGTTATCACATAAAAGAAAGAATGAAGGTAAGTGAATCTACACAAAAGGAAAATACATTCCAGAGAGAGTGGAATGGGTCAGTCTCCCTAAGTGGACGCTGGAGGCTGAGCACGTGTTGCTTTTTATAAGCCCATTAGTTTATCCCACATTTCCCCTGGCAGGACTGGCTGCTGTTTCCCGCCTTTGACGTTGATTGACAGGTGGATGTGATATAACAGGTCTCATGACAGGTTACATAGCAGGGTAGGTCATATAACAGTTTCCCCTTCTGCACATGCGTCTTTTCTAGATTTCTCTGGCAGGACTGGTTGCTGTTTCCCGCCTTTGAGGTTGATTGATAGGTGGATGTTATATAACAGATCTCACGACAGGTTACATAACAGGGTAGGTTATATAAACAGTTTCCCTTTCTGCACGTGCATCTTTTCTAGATTTCTCCGTGAAGCTCCACCCATGTTATGCTAACTAGATGGTAATGAGCTTTAAGTCAGTTAAAGGTTACTAGGCACTTTTTACCATGTACCTTCCCACCAGGGAACAGTTCCTAACCACAATTTGGTTCCTGGCTACTATTCGGTTCCGCTCTCTGCCCTTAGCAACTTCCTTGTCACCTGTTTACCCTCCACCAGACCTAACACCACAACCAGGAGTTTCTGACTCAGGTAAAGTCATATTCTGGACAATGATGGAAAACAAACACAGACCTGAGTTCCTCATCCATCAATAAGTAAATGCGTTCCTCTGGTTCTTTACACTTCAAGGGGTCAGAAAAAGAGAGAAAAGAGAAAGGATGAGGGAATTGTGTAAACATTGCAGGGTATCCAGACCCCATGGGAAAATTTGACACTCAAACATGGTAAAGTATGAAAATTCACAGGAAATGGAGGCAGGGTAGTGTGAAGAGAGAGCTGATGTGGGAGTGAAGACAGAGGTCCACTACACCATCATCTTCCAGCCCCCAGGGAGTGGGCATGGAGTGTGCTCAAACTGGACTTGGTTATTCCAGGTTGAACAGGAAGAAAAGAGAAAGGGTCTTGTTATAGAATGTTGTGCCCCTCCCTTCAAATTCATATGTTGGAGCCCTAACCCCCAATGTGACAGTAAGAAGAGGCAGGGACTTTGGGAGGTAATTGAGTTTATATGTGACATGAGGATAGGGCTCTCATGATGGGAGTAGTGTTTTTGTAAGAAAAGATACCATCTCTGTCTCTCTCCCCCCAACCCCAGCAAGACACACACACAAGAAAAGGTAATGCAAGCACACAATAAGAGGCAGCCACCTACAGCCCAAAAAGAGATTTGGCACCAAGAACTGAATTGACCCGCATGTTGATCTTGCACTTCCCAGACTCCAAAACTGTGAGAACAAATGTCTCTTACTTAAGACACCCAGTCTGTGGTTACAACAACCCAAGCAGACTAAGACCAGATTGTATTTGAACTCAGATCTACACGACTCCAAATTTTTGCTCTGTCCATCACTTCACAGAAATGCTCTCCAAAATTCGAGTTCCAACATCTGAATTCACGTCCTTAATTCTAATACATATTCGAGCTATAAAGCGTTGGGCAAGGGACTTTATCTTTCAATGCCTAAACGACATCAGGTAGACTCTAAAAAGAATGATTTCTTCTCCACCAGAGATTGTTTTTGAGAGTTAGGGTAAGGTCATATATTGGGAATCAAGAGGAATAGAAGCTTTGAAAATTCTTTTTACTTTTCTTTACTCACCAGATAAGACCTCTGACCTGATGTATGTTAATTTGGTAGTAAAATTTGACCAAAACCTAAAGAGAGTAGATTTATAGCCTTTAGGTATTGAATGTAGTGTAAATTTCCATGGGTTTCACTGAAGAAATATTAATGTGTTTGTTTATGTGGCATGGCCCCAGCCCCTATGAGAAAGCTGCAGAATGTTGAGTATCATAAAATCCAGAAAACCCCAATGTACATTTGGCCCGGTGAGTTTCAGATAAGGGATTGTGGCTATCTATTGCATTCATCGATAGACAATTCCTTTCTTTATCCCAGCCATGGGGGGGACATGGAGTCGCATGCAATAAAGTTTTTCTCTTTATTTCCTAAAACTGTTTTTAACTGTAACATTTAACAGGAGTTAAAGAAGGACATATAACAGCATGTGAAAAGCCCAGACAGACTTGGGTTCAAAATTTTGCTCTTCTCTATGTCCTTGAGCAAAAGTACTCAGAATTTTTAAATTTGTTTCTCTAGCAGTTAAATGGGAATAGCAATATATCTCTAAGGATCAAATAGAGTAAATGAGTCTTAGCATGGTGTCTGTCACTTTAACTACCTGAACTAGTAGGCACGACTCTAATTAAATGTACATGTTGATATTATGTTTGCTAAGAATCCTTGCTGTCACAAGTTGTTTGTGACAATCATGACTGTAGCCCATGAAGTCAATTTCCATCTCTTTCTCATTGTTATTCACAGTGGTTGGGAATTTGACAGCCTTGATTTTTCAACTTCTTGGACTATAGGTTCAGAGCTGCCAGTGTATTTTTCAATATTTTATCAAACATAAAGCATTACCGAAGAATCTTCCCCAAAAATCTGTGATGAGAAGAGCGTGGTCTGCTCTGGGTATAATGATACAGAGCTGCAGGTCTTGGGCTAAATGAAACAGGAAGGTAAGAGCAGGTCTTTTCTTCAAGGAAATGTCATCTGTAAGGCGACTCCAGGGCCAGGAAACCATTTAATACCCCAGAGCTCACAACAGCTGAGTTTGAGTACCAGGCTGTGTTTAGGAGGTCCTGCCTCCTCCTTGTTTAATGGACCCTTATTACAGAGGCAGAAGGCCTGTTAACCCAGGACACAGAGCCTGCTGCCATAAATTCACTATCAAATCCCATTGACATTGGTTGACTTTTGGGAACATAAAACTGTCAGTGGCCATGTTTGCAATTATATAGGACAGCTACTCTGTGCATGTCAGTACATGCATGCCATAGCCATTGTGTGGGATTCGTTCCATCCTCACACATATGTGGAAACAGTGGCAATCTGTCTTCACACAGTGGGCTAGCAGGTTGAAAGAGTCCAGACAATGACCCATGATTGAGTGTTATATCCAGAGAAGGAGAAGATATGCTCTGGTTTGTTCCAGTAATGTTCTGGGTTTTCCTCCCTTGTAGCATGTCATAGTGCATTAGAACAATCATTTTACTTATTGATATTTTCTGCTAGTCATTTGAAGGTCAGAGCTATCTCTATTAATGTTTTCATCCATCAGAATCTGCAATAGCAACTTCTATATAGATGGTTTTCCATAAATATATCCACCTGAGTCCATAACATACAGCATTGACCTCAGTACTTAAGATAATTCAGACTGGGTGTGTGTCTATGTCTGCACCATCTTCTGTCTTTAGGAAACTTACCTGGAGATATTTTAGATGGATTCTTTGAGTCTAGTTCTTCCTGTGTCTAGAGCCAAGTTAAACAGCTCTGGTTGAATCAGACACCAACATTCAAGGTGAGATTTTACAAATTTGCTTGGTCATTTGCCAAAGACTTCAAAGTGCACTCTGCCTGCCTACGTTCCTCCTTCTCCAGGCTGTCAAACATACCTCCAGGGGATTATCTTTCTAACATAGACAGATGTGTCCAGCTAAGAACATTATACAAACTGTTGATTTCCCAAACATCAGGTGAAAGTCTTTTATCCTAGCATTTGGGACATATTAACTCATCCTTTCCATGCAGTTCAGATGTTTTCTGGTACAGGTGTGCTGAGCCAGGCAGGTTTGTAACTCCACCAACACTGTGCTCTCTACCAGATTTGAGGAGTTAAACAGGCTTTGACTGCATATTCTGCCATGTCCTAAGCATGTGACCTTGGCAAAATTAGGAAATCTCAGTGAGCTCATATCTTAACCTGTAAAACAGGAATAAACAATATGAACTGCAGAGTTGTGGTGTGGATTACATGAGATACTGAATGGAAAGTGTCTGATGAATCGTGATGTAGCATAAATGCTATTTCTCTTCCTATAAGCATAACTTCTGTCACATATCAGTGCTTTGATTCCATATGAAATATCTTTCCCTATGATTTCTTACTATCCAAGATTTGCTATTTTCTAATAAAAGCCTGGACATACAGGTATTTGTAGTTTACGAAGTATTTTTGTATGCATGAGGTCATTTGATCCACACCTACACTGTGAGATAAATGAAGGGAATATTGCCTCCTCCTTACATAAGGGAAACGTGAGGAAGTTGAGCACGGAGAAGTTAAAGGGCTTTGCAGAGTGAGAGTACTAAGCCCCAGAGCTAGATGCAATGTCAAGTGTTTATGAATCAAAATCCCTCATTACTCAAGGCTCAGCTTCTTGGAGCAAGGCAACATCCACGCTGACTTAGTTGTCCTCTTTGTTGTCTTTTCACATCCTTTCGCAAGGATCCTCTCCTCGTTGGATCCAACTCCTGACCTCCAACCACCCCCATTTCTATAGAGAGGAGCTTTCTCAAACCTGTTCAATGTCTTCTTACAGTTAGGTTCAGTAGTATGAACTGTCAATTCTCAGCAACGTCTCCTATAAGGAGACATTGAAAGACCCACAATGTCAAGCCCTAAATGTCAGGGAATGTAGTCTTTCATGGTGATTTGATGGGCAATGGAGAAAGCTTAGCAATGGAGTAAAGTACCAGATGCCATGGCCCTTGAAAGGCTTTCCTGGTCAGTCAAAGAAAAGCATCCACTGTACTCCTTTGTAAAGGTTTCCCTCCTTCTACAGCTATTCTGACCACATTGATCAATTCCTATGGCACATGGAAAGTTGCACATCCTGTGTTGTTCAACATTTTGAGCATGCATCTCCAATACATACATACTTTTAAAATGTTTGAAGTGTGTATTTGTGCTAAAATACTAATATATGTTGTGTGTTATAAAAATGGAAATGAAAAGGAAATAATAAAAATGACATTAAGATGTCAAAATGTCTTGCTAATTGTGAGAGCATTATAGTAAGCATATAAAACTTGGACTTTTTACGTAAAGCATATAAAACTTGGACTTTTTACTTTTCTGTTCTTCATTACTAAAAGTGGGATTATAATGTGTAGTAACTGTATATATTCATTTTATATGATATACATATGTTTTATGGAATATACATAGCCAGTAAATGCATGGAATTTTATAGGTATAATAATAAAACATATAGAATAATATATGTATGATACTGTGTGCACCTTACTATTATTCACCTTGCATTTTATCTTAAATGTGCTTTATGCTATAAGATTTTAGCTGATGCTGATGACAGTGGATATTAATCTACATTTCAAATGTTCTTCCAGATACATTTGGGGCTTTTATTTGCTTGTTTTTGTCTTGCTATGTGTCAGCAAAGGGACACTAGTTTTGGGACACTATATTTAGTCATTAATGTGGTTAGCAAAGACTTTGGAGCAGAACTGTCAGTTCTGCCATTTTCATGTTCATAACTGCTTGTGTCATTGGCATTACCTTCAATCAGTCATTTCTTCCTAGAAACCTTGCTAAACCACTTGTTTATTCTCTGAGCATTAGCATAGTTGACATGAGATCACACAACCCATAAATATAATCAACCAGGAATACATAAACTGTAGTGCATTATAATACATGTGACTCCTGGCTGCCCCTTCAATATCCGTACTCTCTAATAGAAAAATAGAAGTTTTAGCTGGGTGGGAACATTATATATCTCAGTCTCCTTTGCTGCTGATCCAATCACCTGACTAGGTTCTGGATAATGAGATGCAAAAAAATCATTAGAAGTAATGGAAGAAGAGTATGCCCTTCCCAATTCTTTGTCCCACTTTCTGCAAATGCTGAAGCTGCTATCCTCGTTCACAATAGGGAAGACCTGTGCTCAGAATGGACAATAACACTGATGTAAGTCTGTGGTCAGTTCATGCCTGTGCTGTCAGGGCAGTAGGAAATAAACCTACCTTTTTTGTTATTGTTAATCATTGATAATTTTGTTTTGTTATACCAACAAAATCAGTGTCCTAACCAATATAATATACTGAAAGAGACTACGTTAGTGGTGGTGCCTATCGGCTCCCCTGCATTATGTAAAGAAGAAGCCAGCTTAAGTATGAAAATTGCCTCTGTGACAGGTAACAGCTCATTCTTAAACCTCCAGTGCTTAAGGAGGAGATATATTTGGAGGTAAGGGGTGTAGAAATGAGACAATTTTATATGGTGTTAGACAGAAGCTTTCCAAAGATAGGGTTTTAGGATATTCCCAATGAAAGAGGAATGTTTCCATCAAAGGATTTAATGCTTGTCATAGAGATCTGGCTGAACATGGCAGCTAATAGGGAAAAGTCCTTCCCTCAGCAAATGTGAGAGTGGCACTGAGCTGGCAGAGTTGGGAAGGGTGAGCAGCTCACAAGACTGGGGCTCCTGTTGGGCTCCACAAAGAATAAGCCTATGTAGGATTTCCTCCTGTTAGAGTACATAGAGATGTGACAATGGGCAGAACTGACTAAGCTAGTAGCTCCCAGAAGGTGAAATATTAGCAGAGAAGGATACAAACAGGTGTTAGGAGAATAGGGAGAGTCTATAAGGAAATAAATTTGGGAATTTACAGGCCCAACAGTTAGTACTTTCTGTACTACAGTACTTCTCAGAGCCTTTACCAGGATAATAAACATTTTGAATCTCTGAGAAGGGGCTACAGTGAGCTCTACTGTCCAAAATTATATTTGACCACCTCACCCCAGGATAACTCATGGTTCAAGTAGTCTTTGAAAACACATTTTGGAAACATAGTGTTAGAAACAAAATGTGTACAAACTCCAGGTCATGGGTTTTGAATAGAGGGAAGGAATCAAGGTGTAAAGGTTAGGCTCATGGAAGGGAGGTTCTAGGTGATTTCTGTGAATACCAGTGTTTATGACTTGAGTTTGTGAGTCGGTAAGGGTACGGGGTGATTCATTTTCAAACTCCACAAGGTGGCTTGCTCATCACTGGATTTGCATGATGAGTGTTTTATTGATACTTGTTGATTTCTATTGATGATTATATTGATGATAAAGCTGATGTTTACTGAAACTTGCCTCTTCTGATACAGTAACATTGATGATCCTAGCACCAAAACCCCACAAAGTGGGCTGGTTGTGGTGAGTAAAATGTGGCATCAAGAATATCTCCAAAAACTATAAGGCTTGAAAGAGATAACTACTGAGATAGGAATCTAGATGATCAGTTGAGTCTGGTTTAGGACACAGTCCATAACAGAGGATATTGACAGAGTCTTGGCCAAAATTAAGCACAAAATCAGCAGAATGACAAAAGTGCGCTGGGTCTGAGATGGAACTCAGCATAATAAGGAAACTTGGCTACAGACGGAAAGTGGAAGCAGAAACCCAGGGTGGAAAGGGCAGAGACCTGGATCTTGTGGGATCATGGCTGTGGTGTGATGGACACACACATATGCTTAACCAAGGTACTTTGCAGACACTATTTGGATAAGCAAGCCTAGCTCTAAAGAGGCAGCTTGAACACAAGCTTGGATGGCCAGAGTCGCTCACTATATGTGTTTACTGTGAGTGGTCAGCACATCTGGATAGGAACACAACGGGAATAGGGGATGAGGCTGGAGAGATATACAGAGACAAGATCAAAAGCTTATACTTTCACACAACAAAGGAATATAATCATATTTGCATTTTAGAAATAGTAGCTGGGGAGGAAGTGTGCAGGGAGACAACCCTCTAGTCAGCAAGACAAGAGAATCAAGACAATGTGGTCTCATTTTTGAGACCCTGGGCTCTGTCACTAGATGGACTCAGCTTGAACCCTGCTTTGGCCTCTTGTTAGCGGCGTGACCCCAGCTGGCCTACAAAACCTCACAAATAGCAATTTCATATCTGCAAATAAGAAACATAATAATGCATGCCTTTCAGTATTTTTGTGAGAATTAAATAGTGAAGGCATATGTAGCATGTTCATAAAATTGTTCCCTTTACAACTTAGATACGCAGAGAAAGAAAGATATTTAAAATTTTGTCAGGTCTTTCTCATGAGCCGTTAAACACCTAAGAGTAGAAAAAACAACAGAAAACTTTTTATTTCAGTTCCCTCTGATTTACAGAGTTGCTATTGGTTTTCTACTGCAACCATAACAAATAACCACACACTTAGTAGCTTATAAAAACATGAGTTTGTTGTCTAACAGTCCAGGAGGCAGACGTCCAGTATGGGTCTTACTGGATGGAAATGAAGGATTTGGCAGAACTATGTTCATTTCTGGAAGCTCTAGGGAAAAATATGCTTCTTGCTCACTCAGATTGTTGGCAGAATTCAGTTTCTTGCAGTTGGAAGACTGGCATCCCCATTCTCTGGCCGGCTGTCAGCAGAGGGGCATTCCTAGTTTCTAGAGTCCACTACTCATGGCTTATTCTTTGGTTCACAACTTCATTCCTTCAAAGCTAGCAATGACCAATCAAATCCACGTCACGCTACACCTTTCTGATCCTTCTTCCGTCATCGAGCCTCTTTCTCTGACCCCAGTCTGGAAACCCTCTCTTCACTTAAGAACTCATGTGATTAGATTGGGCCCACCAGATAAATCCAGGATAATCCCCACTCAAGTTTTATGCCCTAAATCACATCTGTAACATGCCTCTTGTCATGCAAGGTAATATATTCCTGGGTTCCAGGGATTAGGTAATGGACATATTAGTGGGGACCATGATTCTATCTATCATACAATTTCTCCAAGTAATGCCTGATCTTATTTGAATAAAAATAATGATTCTCAGATGTCATTTGACCATCTGCATGTTGCTTCTTCCTTGCCAAAAGCACCATAGTGTATATACAGGGTAGGGATGGGTGTTGGAGGCCCAGGTCTGCAGCTGGACATTCATGCAATTTTTTTCTCTCTTTCTCTTTATTCCTCTTATTACATGGTTATTAAGTATGACATGTCCAATTTCCTTAAGTACTAAGTTTGGCAGTTGATATTGCTGACATTTCACTTTTATAATTCTTGATTGATTTTTATTGTGAAGGTACATACTTAGTCATTCAAACACATTATTTGGCTGGTGATTATTTTTCAAAATTTTTTCAGATAAAATATTTTTAATTTCTTTAATTAATTAATTAATTTTTATTTCAAAATATTATGGGGCTGCAAACGCTTTAGTTACATAAATTGGCTTTGCACTGCCCAAGTCTGAGCTACAAGTGTGCCCATACCCCAGATAGCATGCGCCACACGCATTAGGTGTGAATTTACCCATCTTCTCCTCCCCCTTCCCACCTGCCCAACACCTGATGAATGTTACTTCCATATATGCACATAAGGGTTGATCAATTAGTACCAATTTAATTGTTAGTGCATGTGGCATTCGTTATTCCATTCTTGTGATACTTCACTTAGAAGAATGGGCTCCAGCTCCATCCAGGATAATACAAGAGGTAGTTCACCATTTTTTATGGCTGAGTAGTATCCATGGTAATACATATACTACATTTTATTAATCCACTCATGTATTGATGGGCACTTGGGTTGTTTCCACAGCTTTGCAATTGTGAATTATGCTGCTACTAACATTAGAGTGCAGATGTATTTTTTAGAGAATATCTTTTTTTCTCCTTTGGATAAATACCCAGTAGCGAAACTGCTGGATCGAAGTGTAGTTCTACTTGAAGCTCTTCGAGGTAACTCCATATTACTTTCCATAGAAGTTGTAAAAGTGAGCAAAGGACATGAACAGAAATTTTTCAAGAGAAGACAAGTCAATGGCCAACAAACATATGAAACAATGCTCAACATCTCTAATCATCAGGGAAATGCAAATCAAAACCACAATGAGATATCATTGAACTCCAGTGAGAATGGCTTTTATCAAAAAGTTCCAAAATAACAAATGTTGACATGGATGCAGAAAGATAAGAACACTCAAAATTTTTAGATCAATTTGCATGAAACCATGGATAAGTCAAAAATTTGTGTTATTTTTGAATGAGTTCAATTGTGGAACCAATGCTGTGCAGCAGACATCTCAAAATATCAACAAAGTGTTTGGGAAGGATGTAAGGAATTCACAATACATCAATGGTTGGAGAAATTCCATTCTAGTGATTTTAATCTTGAAAATGAGCCACGTGGGTGACCTGAGATCAAGGTGGATAAAGATGAGCTGGAAGCTATAGTATAAGCGAATCCATTTCAATTTCAACCTATACATGAATTAGCAGCAAGGTTTGATGTTACTATTTCAACAATATTGGACTACTTGAAACAAACTGAGGAGGTAAAGAACCTGAATAGATGATTTCAGATAAATTAAACAAGTGTCAGAAGAGAAATCATCTCAAAGCTTGCCTTTCTTTGCTGTCAGTTCATAAAGGAGGACCCATTTCTACACTGTATTGTTACATGGGATGAAAAATGTATTCTTTTTGACAATCACAAGTTTTTGGCACAATGGTTGGATAAAAATGAAGTGCCAATCCCAAACCTAATGTTTATAAAAAAAAAAAAATCTAATGGTGTCTGTTTGTTGCTCCAGTGCTGGTATTATCCACTACTGCTTCATGAAATCTGGTCATTCGATTATAATGGATGTCTACTGCAACCAATTGGACAAAATAATGAGGATATTGTGGTTAAGCACCTGATAATGGTCAACAGAGACAGGCCATCCTCTTGCAAGACAACGCTTGACCACATGTTGCACAAACAACGCTGCTCACACTATAATAGCTGGACTTGGAAACTCTCCATCATCTACCACATTCTGCAGACCTTGCACCAAACTGACTGTCACTTCTTCTAGGCTTTGGACCACTTCTTAAAAGGAAAAATATTCAATTCTCAACAAGCTGTGGAAAATGCCTTTCATGATTTCATAGCTCTCCAAGCTTCTTGGCTACTGGCATAAACAAGCTACTGTCAAGATGGCAAAACTGTGTTGATAGTGTAGGCACATACTTTGATTAATTGTACTGCTTCTTATTTGAGATATAATAAACTAAACTTTTGATTCGATATCAGACATTTCATATTTAATGACCTAATAGAATCAATTTAGACTCTGTGACTGCTTTGTACTTACCTTTATCTCTATGAAATTAGGACACCTGGGTTATTATAAGTGCTTCCATTTAGTTCCTGGCTCAGGGGAGACCTTCTTGCAGACCTTATTTGGAGGCAACTTTCTTCCAGCAGTGGGGTCCCTCTGGCAAGTTCACCAGCCAGAACCATCAGCCATCACCATCCTCCCTATTGTGTGTTTCTCGGGAACTTCCAGATCCTTCCACACCACTTAACACCTTTAGTACCACTCGAGAGTTTTCTTGTGTTTTGTGCACCATCTGTTAAGGACCGCTCACGAGTTTTCTCGTGTTTCACGAGACATCTGTTATGGACCTTAGATGTCAGCACACTGTCTTGTCTTGTCCATTAGGGGGAGCAGAGGTTTACCACCAAATTTGAAAATGAAAACATCAAGAATGAAGAAAGGTGACATAATATTTTCCAGAAAAGGCTGTATTCTTCTCCTAGCATGGAAAGACAAGCGGGTTGTCCAAATGATATAAATAATCCATGACACTTCTGTCTTGACAACAGGAAAATAAAAATAGAAAAACCAGAGACAAATCTGTCCAGCCCTTCCCGGGGGGGGGGGGGGGGGGGGNGGGGGGGGGGGTGTGCAAGGAGAGCACTTCATAAAGATCCACCCTAAAGGTTGTCAGGTGATATGAAGCAGCATGAACCTATGTGTACTCCAGCGAGTGGAAAGAAAAAATTTCCTACGAGAGCCTGCAGCGTTTGTGCCACCCATGGAAAAAAGAGCGAATCTAGACACTTATGTAAATTTTGTTTGGTCCTTCTTCATAGAGGAAAATGTTTTATGCAGTACCATACGTTTAAAAAGTACTAAGAACTTTAATTGTTTAATTAGTTGTTTAATTGTTTAATTGTTTTTGTAAATAAAAATGTTATAATTATTGAAAAACAATACTTGAAGTGCATTATGATCTGTAGTTATGATTTAAATAACATGCAGTTTGCCCAAAAACGTGCGATCCCTGGTGTATGTCTTAGAGACTTCTATGCGGTACGGAATGTGTTAAGATTTAAAGAGATTCTGGAGAACTAAACTCAGGCCTTCTCCTATGCCCAGCTACTTCTCCCCAGTGCTTGTGCCCCCGTGTGACTGGCCCCTCCTGCCTAGTGGTAGGAATGAAGGCAGAAAGGACAGCCTGCCAAGCAGCTTCCTCCACACAAAGGAGCAAGGTAGAAAGAACATTTCCCTTCCGAAAGTGTTCACCTAAAATAGGACAATGAGGCCTGTCTCTTTTCAGTGCTTTGAAACCTGGGAATGGATAAATGAAAGCAGCTGGCATCTCCAACCTTTCTCCCAGTGCCCCCAATATCTAGCCTGATTTTCATTCAAGGCATATGAGAGATTATTATTCCCAGTCTCCTTTGATCTAGAAAGGACCTCGTTACTATTTTTGGAATGAAACAGTAAAAGAAATGACCTCAGTCACTTCTGGGCTTTAACAAGGAAACACCCCTGCAGGATTCTTCAGTCTCTCTCTCTTCCTACACAGGTGGCCATGGAGAACTCACGGAAGTGGTGAGGGAATGAGAGAGCAGTATCCTGGCTCATTGAGTTTCGGCAGAAAGGACAGGTGACTATTTGACCTTGAGGAAGTCACTAACTCCTCCTGCATTTCAGTATCACCATCTGAAAAGGAAAATGTTAGATTCTTTACCTCATGAGATAGTTAAAGGTGTACATGAATTATATTTGCAAAGTGCTTAGAATAGTACATGGAATGTGTTAACTATAACTATCACTACATTCTTAATAGGGGAAGTCTTTAATCTGGCTTTCCGCCCTAACTTTTCAGCTTCTTGTCCTGCTAAGGGAGTTAAGCTTTGGCCATCTCCTGTCTGGGGAAACTAAAGCTATAGGACTAGAGAAATAAATTAAAAAATCATTAGTTTTGATTTTTTTCAAATATTATCACTACTCGTATAAAGGCATCTGACATATAAATGGTAGTAAATAAATACCAGTTATTATTAGTATTATTTTAGATCTCATCTACTGGTGAGTCTAAGGTTCCCCACCCTTGAGGAGGATTGGCTGGGCTGTATCTCTAGGCTATAAACCTCTTTATGGATGCTGCTGAAAGAAAAGTTAGGGTGACTCAGAGGTTTCCTGGTGATCTTATGGTCCCCTGCCTCACCTGAGGTGCTCTGGGAGTATTTGTATCTTCTAATTTCCATTTCTACCAAGTAGAACCAAGATAAGTTTAAGATGAAACTAATGAGATGCTTGGAGACAAAATTTAAGGGAATGCCTAAAAAAAAAAAACAAAAAAAAAAAAACAAAAAAAACTCAGTAACTGAGATAATTAATATTATATGGAACCTCTTCAAAGCAAACACTTATGCAAAAAAGTTCCATAATGAACAAAATATCAAACATTTAAATAAAAGCTTAACCTACTGAGCAAAACCATAGCCTGAGGCAAAATAAAAAGAATCAGTAATAATAATCTTGTTTTATTTAAAATGTTGATATCTTATTTATCATGGATGCTTATTTATCATGGATGCTTATTTATCATGGCCTTAATTTTTTTTTCAAATATTGCATTGAAATATTACTTACTTTAATGACTACGGTTTTTGGCATCCCCTTAAATCTTGTGCCCAAGACGAGTGCCTCACTCACCCTGACCCTATTCCAGGCTCTTCTACTAAATTCTCTCCCCATCAGACATATGTGGATTCTTTCATCTAAATAGTCATGTTAGGTTTAAACCAAGTATCATAAAAAATCTGTCCCAGTCCTTAAGTCATGCAGTTGGAGAGAAAAGTAGAAAGGAAAGAAAACTAAACTCTCTCTCTCTCACTGTTGTTTTGGCATACTTCATATAAGTTTGCAGGTCGATGGATTATTTCCTTACTTGAGCTCTCAGACAGCTCAGATAGCAGGGCGCATATTCTCCATTGAAGAAAAGGAAGAAAATACAGCTCTTCTTGCATTTGGAGAAGTGAAGAAAAAACTAACGGTCATGATTTAACTCTCCCAAAATCCACTGTTGTGAACTGAATTATGCAGCCTCATAAGCTGTAACTCGGTTATAAATTAACTCCTAGAGCCATGAGGAGATTCATTTAAGGTCTATAATCCTTGGGCTTTGCTGTAGAAGGAGTTCAGTGCTGGAGTAAAGGTTCTACTTTTCAGCTCTAGAGTGGGGGAGAAAGAAAATGAAACATGGAGAGAAAGCCTGAGTAAAAAGGTAATTCCAGGTCCTCTTGTAGTCGTAATCATAATGATCAAGTCAGCTCAGCATTTAAACACTGCCTAAGGCTAAAGATACTCCACACTGGCCAAGCTAATTATTTCTGCCATGTGGTTCTTGGTGGCTGTAAGAATGGGCACAGCAGATGCTGAAAGCTGGTTCTCTTGGAACCTGAAGTACAGATGGGAGCCAGTTGTATTCCTGGGCCCAGGGAGAGACACAGAGAATAGAATCAAGGGAGCTAAAAAGAAGCTACAGAGAGATGACCTCTAAGTTACAAAGTGGATCACTATTTCATATTTTACGTGTGTTTATGTATTTATTCAACACACATTTGCTGAGAGCATACTCTCCTCCTGGCACTGTGCTGAATATTGGGCACGCCATGCTCAGCAAAATCCCATAAAAGCCTTTCTTTATGGCCGGGCGCCGTGGCTCAAGCCTGTAATCCTAGCTCTCTGGGAGGCCGAGGTGGGCGGATCGTTTGAGCTCAGGAGTTCGAGACCAGCCTGAGCAAGAGCGAGACCCCATCTCTACTATAAATAGAAAAGATATTAATTGGCCAACTAATATATATAGAAAAAATTAGCTGGGCATGGTGGCGCATGCCTGTAGTCCCAGCTACTCGGGAGGCTGAGGCAGCAGGATCACTTGAGCCCAGGAGTTTGAGGTTGCTGTGAGCTAGGCTGACGCCATGGCACTCACTCTAGCCTGGGCAATAAAGTGAGACTCTGTCTCAAAAAAAAAAAA
>VSMD01047788.1:0-22226 GCA_008750895.1 Mirza zaza
CAGGATTCAATCTCATGCCCTTTGTTGCTGGACCAATTTACTAACCATTGCATTATACTGCCTCTTGCATTTCATTAGTATAGTAACTATTTACCCAATCCACTGGAAAAGGTCCTTAACATTAAATTTTTTAAACTTTTAAATGAAAATAATCATGGTGCCTCAAACGTTTTACTATAACTCTGATGGAAGTTTGACTATTTCCTCCCTGCTTAATATTCAAGTCCCAATGTCCTCCTCTTTCTAGTAGAGCTTAATTAATCCATTTTGTAGTCTTATTAGAGGATGTGCCTTGTCTTCTACTATGAAAAAAGAATGAACCACATTCTCCCACTCCTTAGTGTAGCATAACTGATGGGATGAGAGAGGGTCACCTGACCATGGCAAGGCCAATGCGGTGCTTTCAGGATTTAGAGGAAGTTTGAGGTAGGAGTCACAGTAGATTGCCTCAGAGGCACATGAACCAGATGTTCCTTTGGGTGGGTTTTGCTGGCCTATTGCATGAAGTAAACTTGAGCTAACTTTTTTTCTTTGTCTAGAGTTTGATTTCTTTCCCTTTTTTCTAATTAAATAATTCATGTACATAATTGAAAGATCAGTAGTTCTTCAAGGATTATAAGAAAAATAGCACTCCCTTGTCCCAGCCCTCCCCCCCCACTTCCAAAAAGCACTTGGTGGCACATTTTAGCTGTTTGTCTTAGAACTTCCACTGTATTTCTGAATATCATACTTCTACCCTCACTTTTCCTCACTTTTTAAGTTTTGTTTTAGGTAGTAACTCCTGTCTTCCTTATGGAAGATGCCTAACAAAATCTCCCTACCTACCGCATATATATACCCACATACTTGCACACATGGACACATATTGCCCCCTATACACATACACTTTGAATACAGGTCATCTGTAGCCCTAGGTCCACTTGATCCAATTTGGACTGGTTGCCTTCTGTGTTATTAATACTATATTAATACGTGGTTGTTGTCTGACATATCCTGTACAATTTTCCTGAGCTTTGATTTTTTTCTAGGTTGGAACCCTCATTTCTTGTATTTTTTGTCTCCTATCCTCTTGGCTAATTCCCTAGACATTATCAAGAAAAGGAAGCTGAGAGTCTAATGCATTGAAATCTTGACTATCTGAAAGTTTTTCATCATCATCACCATCTAACTCCTGTTTGAACGTTTGAGAGTGTATAAAATTCTAGATTGGAAATCACATTTCTTTGGAGGAACTTTAAATGATGCTCTTCAAAAATTTGATGTGATTCTGATTGCTCTTTGCATGAGATCTGATTGCTTCTCTTCAAAAAGTTGTAACTCTTTGCTTTGTTCCTAGTGTTTTAAAATTTAATAATGATTTGCTTTGGTGGGGAGATTTTAAAGTCCATTTTGATGAACTCTTTTCAGGTCCTATCAACCAGGAAACCTGTGTTCTTTAGATAAGAGAATTTTTCCTGTATTTTTGAATATTTTTATTTTTTCCTTCCTGTCTTATTTGTTTGCCTATTGTTCGTATGTTTATAATTTATCAACTGATCCTGTAATATTCTTCTATTTCATTTTTTTTCTTTTAGAAAATATCTGTTGCCAGGCAACAGATAGTGACCTGATTGTAGTTCACTACAGCCTAGAACTTTTAGGCTCCAGGAATCCTCCTGTCTCATCCTTCCAAGTAGCTGGCACTACAGGCATGCACCATCATGCTTATCTCTCTCTCTTTTTTTTTTTTTTTGGTAAAGACAGGATCTTGCTATGTTGCCCATGCTGGTATTGAACTCTTCTAGCCTCAAGCGATCACTCACCTTGGCCTCCTAAAGTGCTAGGATTATAGGTATAAGCTACTGGGCCCGTCCTTATTCTTCTATTATATTTTCTGCCCGGTTTTTTTTTCTTAGTAGATTTCCTCAAATTCATCTTCTAAATATTCTATAGGATGTTTTAAAAATAAAATTTGTTATATTTTAATTAATGAGAGCTTTTATTTGGCTCTCTAAATATTTTTACAGTATTATGTTCTTATTTCCTGGATGAAATAGTTTTTTATCTATCTCAGGGTATTAATAGGTTTTGTTGTTTTCCTTTTGCTTTCACCATTACCATTGTCTCTGTTCTTTGTGATATTCCTTCTTTTTAAATTTTTATTTATTTGTTTTACTTTACCTTTTAGGTTAGCGGGTTCAAAGCTTATTGTAATATTCTTGTTCAGTGTTTTTGGCATTTAGAAGTGAGATACTAAAAAGCTGATTGGAAAGTGATGTTGAGGGGTATGTGAGGTAGTGCATATGTTAAATATCTTCATTTAGCTATTTTACAACGTATATATATATCAAAACATCATGTTGTACAGCATAAATGTATACAGTTTTTACAGTCAACAGACACCATAGAAATCAAAACATTATCTTTGAATACTATAGAAACCTATATGCACAAAAACTACGTAATGTGGAGGAAATGGAAAAATTCCTGAAAACATATATTTTTCAAATATGGCTGAACCTGATTAAAAGTAAGAGCAGTATTGTATTCAAGCATTGCTTCATATCTTGGTTAAGAGCTCTAAAGGGTAAATATAAAGGAATGTTTCAAAAATCATCTTTGGTCAGCTAATTAACTTCTCTCAAACTGTTTTATCAGTAAGTGCGTAATACTGCTTTAGAAAGTAATTGTGAGGATTAAAGGAGATGATGCATGTAAAGCACTAGCAGAGAACTTGAAATATGATTTGTTAATCCCCTCCTTCCTTCATCTCCACCCTCATGCCCAGTAGATAACCCTATATACAACTTAACAAAAAAAGTGAAACCATTATAATGGAAAATTTGAGTTTTCCTATATCAGTATCCATTGTCTCCTTTTACCGTTAGGCTATGTTAGAGGATAGTCAGCACTCCAGCACTAAAAGTAATGGGTAATACTCCTTCTTTTTTTTCTTCTTCTATTTTTTCTCTTTAGTTTGTTCAATCACTCTTTATTAAATGGGTAATTTCTATTTGTATTTAAATACACCAATTCTCTCTCTATTGTATTTTGTAGAGAAATTACAGTCATATATAATTATGGGGTACACAGTGATATTATATGCATACTGTATGGAATGACTGACTCAAGCTAATTAATATATCTATCAACTTAACTAATTATCATTTATTCCTCTTGTATAACTGCAATGTTGTACTCTTTGACCACATCTCCCCATTTCCCCTATTCCCCAGCCTCTGGTAGCAATCATTCTACTGTTTCCTTCTAAGAGTTTGATTGTTTTAGATTCCACATTCATCTTTAAAAATAATTTTACCAATCTTACATCAATGCCCACTTTCTACCTGATCATTTACCACTACACTCATTTTTCTCTGAGGTCTTAAAAGGGTCCCTTGGGGATAAATCAAATGAGTTCTTTTCAGTCTTCGTCTTACTGGACCTCAACATCACTTGACATTTATGACAACTCCATCTTTCTAGTTACACTCTTTATTTTACTTCTATTAATATAATACCATACTGATTGTTTTATCTTTGGCTACTTTTTCTTAGTTTTTTCTGATGGATTGGTCGTTCCCCTCTATTTTGCCATAAATGTTGAAATGAGATGGAAGGCTGAGTTTGGTCTGTGGATCATAGTTTGCATTCTGACTCTAGCAATACTCTCTTTACCATTTATAAATATATTATAAATAAATTTATAAATTAAATTCCCCTTATACATGTGGGCTTTTTATACTCCCATTGTAAGCCATTTGCATGTACTTTTTCCATACCACCTTCATCTAGTAAATATACACTTCTACCTACTTCATACTTTATTTGGCTTAAGCATTACTTTCTCAAGAGGCCCTACTATCTAGTATAGAATCCTTTCTTTTTTTTATTTTTTATTTTTTATTTTTTTATTTTATTTTATTTTATTTTGAGACAGAGTCTCACTTTGTTGTCCAAGCTAGAGTGAGTGCTGTGGCATCAGCCTAGCTCACAGCAACCTCAAACTCCTGGGCTCAAGCAATCCTCCTGCATCAGCCACCCAAATAGCTGGGACTACAGGCATGTGCCACCATGCCCAGCTAATTTTTTGTATATATATTTTTAGTTGGTCAATTAATTTCTTCCTATTTTTAGTAGAGACGGGGTCTCGCTCAGGCTGGTTTCAAACTCCTGACCTCGAGCAATCCGCCCCCCTCGGCCTCCCAGAGTGCTAGGATTACAGGTGTGAGCCACGACACCCACACTATAGAATCCTTTCTTATACATCTATAGGAAACCATGTTCCTTTACTTTGAATCACTTAGCTCTATATGTAATTACAAAATCATGAATATGGTAATTTGATGTCTTTCTTCCCAACTAAGTAGTTAATTCCCTTAGAGCAGGTGCCATGTCTGTTTTAACTCATTTTATTTCCAGTGTCTATTATAGTGCCTGCCCAACAATGCTCACCCAATAGATATTTGCTGAAAGAATGAATCTTGTGTCAAAAAAGATTCTGAGAAAACTGGGTCAATTTTGTGACTAATTCAAGTCTCAAATAATTTCTACTCCATGTTTGAGGTTACTCTGGGGGTTTCTTCATATGTAGCCGATAATAAAATCTTATTCTCTCCCTTTAACACCTTTGATTCCCAGGCTTCACCATACCTGCTACAATTTAATCTCCTTTCTATCTTTCTATTAAAGAAGAGCTATGTCTGCTTTTTTTAAAGAATCAAGCAGATTATTTCAAATATGTTCGAAATCATACCTCATGGGCTTATTCAGGAACAAAATGTCAAATGTGGTATGACCTTAGACAAGAACATCATTCATGATAATATTATATAATATTAGAGAATTTTAATTTTTGAAATATCATGTAAATTAATTTTACATTTTAAAACTCTGAGGAGGATTTATTCAGTGACAATGGTCAAAAAATTCTTGAGCTATTTTCCTTCAGGTACCACAGTCATGATACCTAATCTTATAAGTAAGAAAGTGTTAATTGTCAATTGTTTATAGATAGGACATACAGCATGAACTGAAGGGGAAGATGGTTTTCCTTTTCCAAACTAAGATTAAAAAAGCAAATCCAGAACCAATATAACATCTAATAATGCCAGATGCTCTCTGTATTAAGAATGTTTTCATAAAGACTTTGAGTCATGTTTAGTTTCCCATAGTTTCTGTTAATCAGCTACCTGGGCATATCAAATCATACTGCTGTTTCCTCTATTCTCTTTAAGCTTTTTGCAATATATTGCCTAGATATTTTCTGTTTCTTTTAACTGTTTTTTTCCCCTTATTTTTGGACTCCTCTTTTTATCCCTATCTCTACCCATTAATAACCTAATGTGGTATAACATATCTAATATGCAATCATAAGCAAAGCAGAAAAGTAGGCAGTGAAATATTTGAAAACTCTGGTGTCCTCTTCTCTTGCTTGCTTCACTGCTTTTCCACTGAGTAATGAAAAGTACAATGTGTTCATTGGCCATTCTCACCAGCAGTATTATTGAAGTATACTACTGAGTATATGTATTTCAAATATTCATTCCCTTCCAGAGGGTGTCTAATATCCATTGAAGCCTCAAAGGAATGATATGGCCTAACAACTAAGACAAAATTGTTTAAAAACTTAGACTAACATGCCTGAAAATATTGCTGTATTTGTCAGTTTTAGGTTTGTAAGAATTTAAAGCTATTAAAAAAAAACTGAATTAGTTAAGGGTTTCAAAACAGACAATAATGAAGAATGTGAGACACTTAAAGAGGAAGGAGACACACTATAAAGTTTTTATGATTCTAAAATGTCTCTGATGATAAAATATTAATACATGAGAAATTAGAGCATTAGAAGTAATTGAATAGTGATAAATAGTAATACACTATAATATGACACTATTCACTGAAAACAAAGGAAAACAATGAAAAGTTAATTTCATTATTATTCTTTCTTTTGTACAAGAAACAGTTATTTGCCAATAACTTATAAGGTGTGTTATAGTAGTTGGGGATACAAAGGTGATTAAAACGCGGACAGATGGGGGGGATGGGTATATACATACATAATGAGCGTGATGCGCACCATCTGGGGGATGGACACACTTGAAGCTTTGACTTTGGGCAGGGGCAAGGGCAATATACTCAATCTAACCATTTGTACCCTCATAATATGCTGAAATTAAAAAAAGACATGGACTTTGTGCTCAAGATACTTCCCATCTAATGCTTAAGCTAATCAAGAGATAAAATACAAATATCCTAGTGATAATACTTTGTTAGGAAACTAAGTTTGAAATCATATTCGTAATTTATAGAAACAAAGTACATAATGAGAAGATAAATTGGACTTTACTGGGCTAACAAAAATAATAGAAGAAAATGATACTACACTCCTCATCTATACTTAATATTACTTTTATAAATTTCAATTATATTAAATTACTTTCTGGATCTTCTTTATATGGATTATTGAATACAAACCATCACACTTATTTCTGTTCAAGTATTTACTTCTGTATTCTTACCAGTTAACTACTTGATTAAGACTTCATGACTATTATACAAAATTCCTGTTGCATCAAAAGTTTGACAACTGCAGCTATAAGGACTCTTTATTATGCTAGAGGTCATAGGACTTTATGTTTGGCAATTATTTTAAATCATTATCAGAGTGCTTTATAAATCTTGTAGCCCATTCACTTATAATTAATATTTCTAAAAGTCAACTCTCCCAGTGTGTGATTATCTTGAAATGTGAAAGAAAAAGGAAAGATAATCTTGTTCTTCATATGTAATAAGAATTCCTGGTAATAGAAAAAAATCCGTCTGAAAAAATAGAGAAGTGCCATTCTCAGGGCTCCATCATTGCTCATCAGTATTTATCATGTAGTTTTCACATGAATGTCACCAAGCAGCTTTTGTAGTTAAGAGACAGCGAATATAAAACCATTCTGTCAGTATTGCCACTGGTTAAAATCTAACTAATCACAACTTGAATATTTTGAAATCTGTAGCATTTCATTATCCTTGCTACTCAGTACTAAAAGACTAAATATCCAGATAGAAAAAAGTGGACTCACCAGCTTTCATAGTTTTCTATTTTTTCAAACTTGAATTTCCCATCACTGAGCCTGACCACCATCATAACACTAAAAGTAATAACAGAGAGAAATTAATTAAATGACAGTATTTAAGTCACAACATTTTTTTTCTGGCAATAGGAACTAAAAGAGTGTGGATTGAGCAGTTTGGATCTGACAGCAGTGCTATGAAATTACAATGCGGCCTTGATAATTATCCTCTTCATTATTTTTTAATATATATAAAGATAAATATAGCATTTCTTTTCACTTTTAATGACATGCAGTTTAATAGGAAGATTGGGAGAGGGGTGTTTGTCTCACAGTGTTATTTATAGTTAAAGGCAGTGACAAAGGAAAGGGTAGGACATTAATGATGTGGAAGCATCAATACTGAAATTGACATTGATTATATTTTCATTCAATACAAACTGTATACACACAGTTAAAATAAAACAAGATGCATATTCTTCACATAGTTGTAACTGCTGATGACTTTCATTAAGAAAATATAATGCAAAAATATAATGCAATTAGGGGTCCACAAAATGATTTGCTTCTTGTCTCAATTGTATCAATAGTCAAACAGTTGAGGTTCACACAAATTGAGAATGTAGTTCATTTATTATTGTTTTAAAATATACTTAACATTTAGTGAGCTTTGGAATCCTGTATTAGTCCAGCTCCTTATTGTATTAGCTTCTTTAGATTTTCAATTTCCCCAAGTTGATTTAAGTTAAATTTAGCATATGTCATGAATTTCTTCTTAGAAATTCTAATAGCATTTACATTTTCAGGGTGAAATTCTTCCTCCTTTTTTTCTTAAACATAAAGAATGAATATTGACTATCTGGAGATAAAATTGCTAAGGTTATATCCATAGGGTCTATTGGCTGAAATCTCAACCCAACTTCTGCCTGAATTTTGTTGACTTGCCTTTCACCTCAAGGTGACATAAGAGCTAAAACAGCCAGAGAACAGTGTGAGTGACCCTCATCTCTTCTGAACTTGAATGAGATTTAGTGATTCAGAGGCATAATGCAAATGTTGAGTTGTGACTCATTTCCCCTTGGCATAGTAAACTTTTTTGTCCATATTGCAAGCTTGTTTTTGGCGTTTTTCTAGATGTGTAGGATATAATTAATGAAAAGGATAAATAGTTTTTCACACTTGACCTAGTTGGTGGGGAAAAGATCAAAGTTCAAGGAACAAAGCATTCTGTACTCTTTTTCTGTTAAGAGATTTTGAGCATTATGGAATAGAACAGTAACAGAACTACCTCCTTATTTGCTTCATATGTAGACACTTGGGAGAAAAGCCTCTTTCCTATCTTTGTTTAATCATTATAGGGCAAAGAGGTTCACTATAAGAGATCAGAGGAATAGATAACTTCAAAGATTAACAGCAACATCCCCTTCTGAGAAAGCAGCAAGGGTTCTGTGAGCAAATAGCCCAATTCTGAAGGGTGGGTGTCAACAGACAGTCCCTAGATACACTTTCTTGGTTAGTCTTTCTGTCTCCCACCATTAAGCCAGAAGATCCACAAGCTATCATTCACATAGGTAAAAAATGTAGGAGGGTTGTACTCATCCTCGTGGGACTTTTTCCAGATATGGTGAGTAGAATACGTCAGGGAACAAACTACAATGTCATGTATCTGGAGCAGAAGTTGGGCCAGAAAGAAAAGCCACAGAAGATAAATGATAGATGATACCATAACTTTGTCAAATCCAGAGTAGGAACTGTAGGTGTCAAATTTCACGGCTTGGAGTTTCCTCCCTTTCAATTGCAGATCATTATTGTGGTAATGGACACTCATGTTTACCAATGCTGGCAGCTGTGATAGGGGAAAGATTTAACAATATTTAATTTTCCATTGAAGAGTAAGAAGGAGAATCCATTCAAGAGGAGCTTTCTTAAATATCAAGCATGAAAAGAATGTTCTTTGTTCAAAGAGGAACAAAAAGAAACATATCTAAGGAAATGATCACGCAACATAAAATTAAAATAGACTATTACTTAAGATCCTAAAAAAGGAATATATTAAGAAGATAATACAGGATACAAAATTGTTTTAGAAAGTAGATACGCTGTTTTCTCAATCAAAATATGCCTTAGAGGGGATAAAAGGAGATTTTAATATAGTTAATTGATGTGAAGAGACTGCTGGCTACAGTAAAGAAAGAATTAAAGATAACTAATAATTCATTATTATAATATAAGATTTATATTCAAAGCACATTCAGGCAGGAGAAAGAACTAACATTTCAGAAAACTAACTCCTGATATGGAAGGTAAATTTAAGAACTTTTCCAGAACACAAAGGAAGAAGAACAAAAGACAAAAACAATGACAGAGTACACAATGGTTTAAAATAGAGTTTATATATCCATAATATAGATAATTGGGAATCCTAATAAATAAATCTGAACAAATAAAACACAAACAAAAATTAAATTACAAATTAAACAAATCTTTCATGAGATTCAAAACAATCTTAATATGTAGATTAAGATTTTTGTTTAGTACCAGATAAAATTAATAAAAGGACCTAGAAATATGCTGCTCAAATTGTTAAATTTTATCGATAAATAGATTTGCATAATAAACAAGGTAGACCATAAGAAAAATTTTAAAAATCATATCTTTAAAACGATCTTCAGGTTCCCTCTTGATTTTCTATCCCTCCCTTCTTTCTTCTCTGACTTCATCTTCTATTCTCTGTTTCATTAGCACTGGCCTTGTTGCAGTTTACTAACCAAGCAGGTATGATCTGACATTCCAGTCTTTGTACTATCTGTTCTCATTGTTGTCTGCAATAGTCTTTTCCCAAATAAGCATATGACTTAATTCTTCACTGTCTTCAAGTATTTGCTCAAATCTCACCATATCCAAGAGGCCTACCTTAATACTATAATTTCATACAGTAGCAGCTCCCTGACTTCCACAGCCCTACCAACTCTGTTACTCCATACTCTTCCTCTTCTTTTTTCTTTAACCATAACACTTATCACCATTAACATAATATATAATTTATACATTTATCATGTCTTTTGATTAGTTTATCTATCAAAACTAGAATGTAAACTCTTTAAAGGCAGAGATCATTGACTGTTTTATCCACTGATGTAAGTTCTTAGAACACTGTCTGCCACACAGTAGGTACTCCAAAGTGTTTGTGTGTGGCATGAATGAATGAATAGCATAGCATAACATTATTAAATTATAATAAGAAGTATAAAAGGAATAAACAGAAAAGTAGTAGTTGGTGGTCAAGGAGGCCTTTTATAAGATAAAGAATGAGAACAAGCCATGCAGAAAACTTGATAAGGGTATTATAGGTACCTGGAACAGAGCACGCAAAGCCTTGGAAGCATGAACAGAAAGGAGGCCAGTATAGCTGGTGTGCAGTGAATATGGGGAAAGATTGCTCCATGATGGGATGGGAGCCAGATCATGCAAAGAGTTAGTGAATAAGACCATCGGACTAAAAGAGATCTTTTAGGCAAAGACTCTGTAAAGGAGAAGGAAAGCATGTGGAAAGAGAAAAGATAAAAAGATAGACACTGGAGTGCTTGAGATCTTAGAGTGAGAAGAAGAGAAACAAAGATAACTGAAAAGGAACATCTGTTAAGTAGGAATAAATTCAATACTTTGTTGGAAAAACAAATGGCAACAGAGATATTTCAAGGAGGGAAAGGCAGACTATGCCAAACCTGTTTAAAAATGGATTAGAAAAAAAGTTCATTGAATATGACAAAATAATCATAATGATAGCACAAGTATATAGAATTAATTCTATGGTCCAGGGTAATTCTAATGTTTTACATATATTAATTTCATGAATTTAGACTGCACAACAAACCTAGGTGCCAAATATACTTATTGTCTCCATTTTGAAAATGTGGAAATTGAAGCAAAGAAAAGTTAAGGAATTTATTCAAGGTTACACAGCTAATTAGTGGTGGGGCAATGATTCCACCCCAGGCAGATTGGCTCCAGATTTTGTGTTCTTCATGTCTTTCTGTGGGCATACCTGGTGGCCTTTTTGAGTTTAGTTAAATGCTTAGCAAAAATTGTTAAAGAGTTACAGTGAAATGTGAACAATTGTT
The DNA here is from genome assembly GCA_008750895.1 of Mirza zaza. NCBI lineage: Eukaryota > Metazoa > Chordata > Mammalia > Primates > Cheirogaleidae > Mirza > Mirza zaza. The sequence goes on from VSMD01047788.1 coordinate 11,168, forward strand.
ATTTGGAGTACTTCAAATATGTGTGTCTTCTTCATATTTATTTATTTGAGTTCTCTATTTTTATACCAAAACATGATACTCACACAATTACATTTTAAAAGAAAGCTTCCTAATTATTACAATATAAGGAAGCCTGTCATAAAATTTGACACGATAACAGTAGCATACCTATATTAATTACCTACTGTTACATAAAAAAACTATCTCAAACTCAGAGACTTTACATAACAAATATTTATTATTTCACTGTTTCCATAGGTCAAGAATTCATGAGCAGCTTAGCTCAATGGTTCTGGCTCAGTGTATCACATGAGGTTGAAATTGGGTCGGGTTGCAGTCACCTGATGGCTTGACTGGGACCCAGAAGATCTGTTTCCAAGATAGCTTATTCATATGGCTATGAGCAAGAGGCCTCAGTTCTTCACCACATGGGGCTCTCCAGATGACTACCTAAATATCCTATTGACATTGTAACTGGCTTCTTCTAGAGCCAGTGATCCAAAAATTAGAGTAAAGAGAAAGTTACAAATGCCTTTTATGACAGTGTGTTAGAATTTACACATTTGGTTACTTCCCCATAGTTCTATTGATTTGAAGAGTCACTAAGATCAGCTCATTGGGAAATTAGCCTTCACCTTTATAAAGTAAGAGTGTCAAAGAATTCGTGCACATTTAAAGACCATGAAAATACCAAAGAAGAGGAGAAAGTGGAGGAGAAAGGAGAAAGGAAAAACGGAAGAAAGACAAACACAGATAACTGGTGATCTATCTGCTTGGAATTTGAGACTACTACATTTTATTAATTAATTTTTATTAATCTTTTACATTTTTATAAATTCAAATTTTAAAATGAATGCATTGCTAGAAATACATGTATGTTTTAACCATTGTTATTGTTAATATTAAGACTCTAATAATAACTTTAAGTGACTATTTCAACTTTAGTAAAATGATTTAAGTGGCTGCTTTAGTCCAACATCCTGCTTTTATGAAAAGTCTTTCATGTGCATCACTGGAGAAAAGAGAGGAGAGCTGAGTGCAATCTATTCTATTGCAATTTTCTTCACTTTATACTAAATTCCTATGGCTACTGGCTAACCCTTTCACTTCTCTGAGCTCAATTTTCTTTTCTGCAGGCCTTTGAATCAATAGATTTTCAGTTTCCATTCAGTTCTGAGATTTTGAAGTCTACAATAAATTTCAAACTTCTCTAAGCCTAAGGTTTCTAGATTTCAGTAATGATGAATATAACTTTAACACTACTCTTATGCAAGTGAAAATGACACTTTATGTCACCTGGAAATGCAAGTAAGGAGAATTCCAAGAAATTTGTTGTGAGCTATGATGTATTTAATGATTTTATCTTAATGTGAGCCCCCATGTGCAGGATTGAGGCCCCAAGAGGAGACAATAGGAGATAATGCTGTCCCAAGAACTTACCATTTTATTTGCCATAATCTAGGAAATGCTTTTATAGATGCTGCATAGAAGCATTTTCCAGAAAAGCCATATATTGTGAAAGAGTAATGGACAAATACAACTTTTTAAAATTCTGGTTTATTTGGTTCTTCATTTTAATACATTTTTTTTCTTTAGTCTATGTTTTTGGTTGTTGAAAATAACATAAGTTAAGCTGATTTGTTGCCACTCATTTACTGAGGCAACTGATCTGTTCAGTTGCCTCCACTACTTCATTTTGTCAGTGACATATATACGCTGTTAAGGCATCAGGTTCTGTCATTTCCTATTACTTTGCTGTCTTATAGAAATGGCCTCTTTCTCTTTTCTTCTGACACAATCTGTTGTAAGAGGTCATTTCAATCTGCTCTATTTCTGAACAAAGTCTCTTAAGATTGGTCTTGGGATTTTGAATTTCTATTTTAGCTTCCCATATGAATGACACCAAACATTTTGCCGTGTATTCTATGTCATGTCTTATATAGAAAGAAAAGAGAGAAGGAGAGGGTAGAGGGAGGTAGGGAGAGAGGAAGAGAGAGAGAGAGAGAGAGAGAGAGAGAGAGAGAGAGAGAGAGAGAGAGAGAGAGAGAGAGAGAGAGGTGTCTTTCTTTGAGCACTGTCATTCTCCATTGAAATTGTGCCTATTTATTCATAGTCAGCATCAGGCTTCTTAATTAAGCTACCAATACTGTCACTAATAATATTCACTGTTCACTTCTAAGTAAGCATCCCGTTCTTTCTCTTTCTTCACAGGTTTGCATTTTTTCAGTGAGGCATTGGCAGCCATGCTGCTTTGGGAGATTAAAAAGCCAGTGGTTCATCAAACCCAATTCTAGTTTACAGTTCTATGCTATAGAAGACACTATTTGCATATATTTCATAGAAAATATGGTCCCTACAGTGACTGTTTTTCCTGGAGTTATAATATTTCACTTAAGTCTAATCCAATGTTCCTGACATTTACAATTCTTATTCTTTCCCTAATGTGTAGAGTGACACATTGCTTTGATTTGTCATCTTCCCTTTAGTAGAGTCGAACTTCCCACCCTCTTCTTACACTTACCACTCTGACTAGTGGCAGACTAAAGTGTCTGGTGAGTTGTAACTTAAGAGCATTAAACTAATTTTGTCTCTGGACCTTATCTCCTCATGCCTTTCCTGTTACAGGAGATCTCTCCAAGCTCTTCCCAACAAAGGCCATCAGAAGATATAGAAGCAGGAAGAAATATGAAGTCTGTGGATTAAATGATAAACCAAGGCTTTGTCATTTTGTCTTTGATGCAATCTAATTTATGTGTAGTTTTTATGACTAGGCACTTACCTTGTTTTGCCATCTCTTACTCTTAATCTTGTGCCAGAAATTTACTGTAAGATACAAAATACGTTTCTTTTCACACTAATTCCAACTTGGCTCTTGACTATTCCAGCTTTTACCAAACTACAGTTTTTATCCTTACATAAAACATGGTTCTGGACTCAGGATCTCATTGGTCTCCCTCTGTACTTTTAGCTATTAACTTGGAGTCAGGACAGATAGCTTGAGTCTGAAAGATCATTATTATAGCTTCATTAGCAAGAAGAGTACTTAAAAACTGTTACATTTTATTTCTGGCCCTAAATCAGAGCACAGGAGCTGAAGAAGCAGATAATCTGAAATATTCATCCATAGCGTATGAAAAGATAACATGAGAGATGGTGTTAGAGCAAACAGGCTGGCGACAATGTTTCTGCAGTTTCCTAGTGAGGATGACTATTGATGGGACTGTCACTGTCTTCATATTGGCAAAGATAGGATGTAGAGATTATGCAAAAAGCCATTTCTGCATGTTTTCTGGTTTTCCTTAACGTTTCCCTCAGAAAACTTGGAGATAAAAAGGCAATCTCTTTTCAACTGGAAGAAACGCAAGTTCTATTCTAATTACTGACCACCAGTTTGAGTGATGGATAATTTATTTTTTCTGCTTTTTATTGTGTCTTGTGAAATGATTCAAACTCAGTATCTGAATCTGTAATTGTCTGGGTATTACTGATATTGCACAGGAAGGGTAACACTGCTGCCTAAGCTAAAAAGCTATTCTAAATTTGGTCCCCAATTAAGAAGCATCTCTTTGTGGAAACAACCCAAGTGCCCATCAACACATGAATAGATTAATAAAATGTGGTATATGTATACCATGGAGTGTTGATCCTACTCGGTCATTAAAGAAATGGTGAACTAATACCTTTAGTAATAATCTGGATGGAACTGAAACCATCCTTCTAAGTGAAGTATTATAAGAATAGAAAAGCAAACACCATATGTACTTGTTTTTAAATTGGAAATAATTAATCAACACTCATGTGTACATATGGTAATAAATTTCAACAGAAATTAAACAGATAGGAGGGGGGAAGAGGGGAAGGGTAAATTCAAACTTAACAGGTACAATGCACACTATCTGGGTGATGGACACACATAACTTTGACTCAAACTCCACAAAAGCAATTCCTTTAACCAAAATGTTTATACCCCTGTAATATTCTGAAATTAGAAAAAAAGGAAAAAAAAGAAGAAACTCTTTCTTTTCATGTGATTGATAACCTCTCTCACATTGTCAAAGTGCATTAATATTCACTGAATATGTTTTGTAAGTGCTTATATAGTAAATATATAATAAGTTTAGTAGATTACAGCTCATTTTCATCATAGAAATGATTCATTTATTCTTTTTTGTTTTGTTTTGTTTTTTTGAGACAGAGTCTCATTCCATTGCCCTGAGTAGAGTGCCGTGGTGTCAGCCTCACTCACAGCAACCTCAAACTCCTAAAGTGATTCTGAGCTCAAGTGATTCTCCTGCCTCAGCCTCCTAACTAGCTGGGACAACAGGCACATGCCACCACATCCAGCTAACTTTTTTCTATTTTTAGTAGAGAGAGGGTCCCGCTCTTGCTCAGGCCGCTATCAAACTCCTGAGCTCAAGCAATCCTCCCACCTCAGCCTCTCCGAGTCCTAGGATTACAGGTGTGAGCTACTGTGCCTGGCCACGATTCATTTATTCTTAACAAACCTTTTTGTCCTCGTGAAGTTTGAATAAAGACAACCATTCAAATACAGTCGTATGCTGCAAAACAACATTTCAGTCTATGACAGACCCACATATATGACAGTGGTCTTATAAAATTATAATAGAGCTGAAAAAATCCTCTCATCTAGTAACATTGTAGTTGTCATAATGTAGCACAATGCATTACTCACTTATGTGTGGTGATGCTGGTATAAATAAACCTTACTACACCACCAGTTGTATAAAAGTAGAGCACATACAACCATGTACAATACATAGTACTTGATATTTATAGCAAATGACCATGTTATTGGTTTATGTATTTACTATACTATACTTTTTATCATAATTTTAGAGGGTAGTTCAACTTTATACATATATAAAGTTAACTGTAAAACACCCTCAGGCAAGTCCTTCAGGAGGTATTCCAGAAGAAGACATTGCTATCAGAGGAGATGGCAGCTTCGTGTGTGTTTTTGCCCTTTAAGACCTTCTAGTGGAACAAGATGTGGAGGTAGAAGACAATGATAATGATGACTCTGACCATGTGTGGGTCTCGGCTAACATGTGTATGTCTTTGTTTTTAACAAGAAAATTTAAAAAGTAATAATAAAAAATTTTTAAATAAGAAGCTTATAGAATAAGGACTTAAAGAAAACTGTTTTTGTATAGCTGTACAATATGCTTGTGTTGTAAGTTGTGCTATTATAAGAGCAAAAAAGTTTTAAAAACATTAAAAGTTTATAAAGTAAAAAAGTCACAGTAAGCAAAGTTAAATTTATTATTTATAAATTTAGTGTAGCCTAAGTACATAGTGTTTATAGAGTCTACAGTGATGTACAATAACATCTTAGGTCTTCACATTCACTCTCCACTAATTCACTGACTTTCCCAGAGCACCTTTCAGTCCTGCAAATGCCATACATGGTAAGTGCACTATAAGTGCATTTTTTTTATATTTAATGCAGTATTTTTACAGCATTTTTTTCTATGTAGAGGTATGTTTCCCATGTGTTACAATTACTTGTCATTGTGTTAGAATTGTGTACCCTACTCAGTATAGTAACATGCTGTATAAGTTTGTAGCCTACTAGCAACAAGCTATACCACATAGCCCAGGAGTATAGTAGGCTATCCTATCTAGGTTTGTATAAGTATACTCTATGATGTTTGCACAAGGATTTGCACGAGGAAATCTCAGAAGGTATCCCTGTTGTTAATAGGTTAATGTATTAATTATTATATATGACATAGACCTGGTGAGTCATCAAAAGTTACCAAATTTTCAAGTAATGTTTTCTCAAATCTTTTGAATTCTATTCCCTAAGTGTCATGCAATGCATTTCAAATACTCTTAAGAAAATACAAGCAATGGGAGATGAATTTGCTCATCTTCTACTAATGAAATTCCCAGTTGACCTATTAGCATCTACACCCTGTGTTCTACCGTACCTCCTTGAACAACATGAGTTTGAACTGTGCAGGTCCACTTGTACACAGATTTTCTTCTGCCTCTGCCAACCCTGAGCCACCAAGACCAACCTCTCCCTTTCTCCTCCTCTGCCTACTTAATGTGAAGGCAAAGCAGAGAAAGATCTTTATGACGATCTACTTCTACTTAGTGAATAGTAAATGTATTTTATCTTCCTTAGGATTTTCTTAATAACATTTTATTTCATCGAACTTACCTTATTATAAAAATGTAATATATGATACCTATAAAATGCACAGTATGTGTTAATCAACTGTTATATATTGTAAGGTTTCTGGTCAATGGTAGGCAATTAGTTGTTAGTCAAAAGTTATATGTAAATTTTTGACTGTTGCTCACCTTGTTCAAGGGTCAACAATACTCTGCATGAGAGCCTATGCCTGCTCCCATCAAAGACCATGTTCTCCATGAGGTTCTAGATTATTCTCTTTTGCTTGCTCAAGGACTTTGTTCTGACTGTTCCCACTTCCTTTGGCATCATTGTTTTCTTCTTTCTGCAGATCATTCTATCAGTGTACAAGAATGCTGTATTTTTTAAAAATCAATTCAAAAAAATCTCGAACGAGCCCATAACACCTTCCAGTTACTGCCTCATTTCTCTATGTATTTTATATGAAGTTTTTTTAAAAAAAACTTGTCTATAGTTGATGGTGTCACTTCTTTACCTTAACATCTCGCCTCTGTCCATTCTACTAAGGCCTTCAAGCTTCTTCATGTTGCCTATCTAATAGTTCCCCTTCTCTCTTCTTATATTTCCTAAGTTCTCAGGAGTAGTCAACACGGTTGATACTGTTCACATTCTTCTCTCAGCTTTTAGAACACTAGTGTAAGCCCTTACTTTATTCTTCTGCCTGTAATGACTTCCCAGGTTTTTACATCTTTGGCTCTTTCTTGTCATTCAGATCTCATCTTCAATGTCACTTATTCCCAGAGGTACTTCCTAACCATCCATTCCAAAATCATATGTTCATACTTATCATCTAATAATTTTATTGTTTGCTTAGTTATTGGTTTACTGCCTTTCCTCTATCATTAGAATATAAGGTCCATGAAATCAAAGAACCTCTTTTTCTTATTCACTGCTATTTTCTCAAATCCCAGAATAGCTCTTGGTATAGACTGAGTGCTCAAAATATTTATTGAATGAAAAAAATGAATGAAAGTCAAAAGACTTGCATCCAAGAAAGTCAAAACCAAATAAATAGACATGTTAATTTTTGTATAAATATATCGTACACTAAACTTGTATTTTATTTTAAGTGTGTAAACTCTAAAAATCTACCACATTTAGATAATAAAAATAATTATACAGAGATTTCTATTTATAGTTAGAAAACAGCAGAAAAGAATTTCTTTCTATCGAACAGTAAAACAATGTAGTTCATTTTTCTAAAAGTTAACTCCTAAAGCTAGCATTATGTCTAAGGTACACTAAATCTTTTAAATATACTTAAATTTATATTAGTTTCCCATTGTTTCTATAACACTTTATCATAGATTTAGTTCTTAAAACAAAACTATTTTATTATTTTATAGTTCTGGAGGTTAGAAATCCAAAATGGTTCTCATTGAACTAAAATCAAGGGATTGTCAAAGCTATGTTCCTTCTGAAGGCTTTAAGGGAGAATATTTTCCTTGCTTCTTCTAGTTTCCTGAGGCCACCCATATTCTTTGGCTTATGGCCCTTGTCTTCTACCTTCAAAGCCACAACATTGGGCCAAATTCTTTTCACACTTCTATATCATCTGTTTTCTCTCTTCTGGCTCCGTAGTCCACTTATAAGGACTCCTGTAATTATGTTGGATCTCCTTTTAAGGTCAACTAATTGTAACAAACAATTCCATTTGCAATCTTAATTCCCCTTTACCAGAGAACCTAACATATTCACAGCTTCTAAGAGTTAGGATGTGGACATCTTTGGGGGAGTCCATTATTCTGCTTCTAATACTTCACCCTCTGACTTTCAAAAAATCATATCCATCCCATATGCAATATGCTTCCACCCTATCCCCAAATCCCCAAAGGACTCAACCTACTACAGCATCAACTCAAGTCCAAAAATCTCATCTAAGTCTCATTAACTCAAAAGTCCAAAATTCCATCATCTAAGTTATCTAAATTAGGTATGGAGAAGGCTCTGAGTATAATCTATTATATCTTGAGGAAAAATTCCTCTTCTTCTGTGAAACTGTGAACCTCAAGGAGCAACTTACGTTCTGCCAAAATACAATATACGACAAAGGATATCAGTCATATACAGACATTCTGGCTCCAAAGATGAAACAATGGAAGAAAAAAAAAGGAGTAACCAGTTCTAAACAACTTCAAAATTTAGCCAGGTAAACTTCATTTATATTATATTTATTATATTATATTTGATTATAGATGCATAAATAAAAACAAATATTTCTTGCTTTATTAATAGTTTGCATCTCGAAGGCTCATTTAAAAGTCAATCCTTTAAAAATATAATATATTAAATATATGCTCACATACTCATATGTTCATCAGAGTGGTTAAGTTTGCAGATCATCTCAAAAATGCAATTTTACTTATAATGCAGTAGAATGAAAATTCTAACAGCCTCAATTCTGAGGTCTGATATGAATAGAACATTATGTAGAAGAAATAATAATAATATTAATGATTATTTCAAATAATTATAAATTATCACAATAAATATTCTACTGGTTAATTTTCATTTTATATTCACAAAAAAGTAAGGAATATGTTCACTAGAAAATTTCTACCCTCTTTTCTGAACATTTATCCTACCTTCTTATTGTTTTTCTCTCATGCCCTCAGGTACCCAATGCCCTTTTCCATTTATTTATTTATTTATTTATTTATTTAGAGGAGAGGCGGGAGGAGGACAGAGAAGAAGAGGAGAGGCAGGGGAGGACAGAGAGGAAGAGGAGAAGTGGGAGGAGGACAAAGAGGAAGAGGAGAAGCGGGAGGAGGACAAAGAGGAAGAGGAAAGGCGGGGGAGGACAGAGAGGAAGAGGAGAGGTGGGAGGAGGACAGAGAGGAAGAGGAGAGGCAGGAGGAGGAGTGAGAGGAAGAGGAGAGGGGGGAGGAGAACAGAGAGGAAGAGGAGAAGTGGGAGGAGCAGGGGGAGGATAGAGAGGAAGAGGAGAGGTGGGAGGAGAACAGAGAGGAAGAGGAGAAGTGGGAGGAGCAGGGGGAGGATAGAGAGGAAGAGGAGAGGCGGGAGGAGGACAGAGAGGAAGAGGAGAGGCAGGAGGAGGATAGACGCCCTTTTCCTAATGTATCTGTCTAGAGGGTTTTAGTAGTACCCATGTTGAAAAAAACTCATATGGAAAATAATAGCTGGGGAGGTAACAGTATAGTGATGAGAAAGAATTAAATCTATTAATTTTTGCCTTTAGAGTTTACATCTGGTAGCATACTTAGAAAGTCATCTCCAATCCAAGTTTATGCAAGTCTTTTTTTTTTTTTTTTTCTTTTTGAGACAGAGTCTCACTGTGTTGCCCAGGCTAGAGTGAGTGCATGGCATCAGCCTAGCTCACAGCAACCTCAAACTCCTGGGCTCAAGTGATCCTCCTGCCTCAGCCTCCCAAGTAGCTGAGACTACAGGCATGCACTGCCATGCCTGGCTAATTTTTTCTATATATATATATTAGTTGGCCAATTAATTTCTTTCTATTTATAGTAGAGACGGGGTCTTGCTCTTGCTCAGGCTGGTTTTGAACTCCTGACCTCGAGCAATCCGTCCAGCTCCTAGAGTGCTAGGATTACAGGCATGAGCCACAGCGCCTGGCCCAATTTTTAAATTTTATTTATTTAGGTTTGTATTGTGGTTAAGTATTTTTCTCACTGTATGTTACACTTTACTATTTTGCATATTTTTCTATGACAAATTCTAAATCTAAGTTGCTTTCAAGCTGCTAATTCTTGATTATATTTTTGACTGACTCTTCCACTTATTATTTTACTGCTCATAATATTTCAATTGATTCAAGTGATTACCTTGAGCTATCCAAATACAAAGCACACGATCAATAAGTAGTGCTGTTTTGTCTTTTCCTTTGTAATAATTATGCCTATAATGTATTTTATAGCAATTAAGTAAAGTATTCATAGGTGTTGAAAACAGAAATGATTCCATAATTTTATCATTAAAAATTATGTTTTCTATTGTTTTAAGGTAGCCTTTACTGTGTGAAACAGATATTTTTGATTTCTGGTTTTTGAATAGTCTTAAAAAAGAATGAATTTAAATTTTATCGATTTCTTCTTCAGATTAACTGTCCTTAAATTCTTTAAATAAAATGGCCTTGGTTATGTTGTATTGCTCAATTTAATTTGCTAATGGTTTATGGAAGGATTTTGTAATCTCATGCATAAATGTGATTGATTTATGTTCTTTGTGTTTATATGATATCTTGTTTAGTTTTTGACAAGAGGAATTTGATAGTATACTAAATGTTTCAAAATTTCTTTTTCTATGACCTAGAAAGATTTAAATAGTATAATAAATTATCAGAATATTGTTACAACTATACTCAATAATATGTGCATACTCCCTGATCTCAAGATGTTTATAATCTAATTGACATTTAAATTATGGCAAGACATAATAATATTTCAGAAAACTTGTAAAGTATTTCCAAGATAACTAACTAGGAGTATAATGTAATGAACTTCAGATTGAAAGCCAGGATGCCTGGATTCTTGTCTAAATTCTGCCACTATCCATGTGATTTTTGTTGCTCTGCAGTTGGATACTTTATTTGGAAAATAAGATAGAAAATGATGACACCTAAGATGCTGTGTTTTGTTATGTAATTCTACAAAACAGTTCATTTGCTCCATATCTTAACTATATTTTATTTGCAATCCCCTTCAACTTTTACCAAACTATATTGTGAAGACTTGAACAAGTATTCTAGGTTACTGAGAAACAAATACATGTGGCACAAGACATATGTGGTATGCCAGATATCACTGAAATTTCTCTCAGTACAGATGGTCAAATGAAAATACATGGTATTCATTGAAAGAAGCTAAATGTGTCCTTAGGTCTCTTCTGCAAAAAGAAAAC
>VSMD01047793.1:0-44819 GCA_008750895.1 Mirza zaza
AGTCAGTAAAAAAGTCACAGAATTTATTCCTGCATCACTACCAGTATTTGACAATGTGATTTTACATTGGTTTGCCCTGTTTTATCGTTTGGATGCTCGACTGGACACGGTTCAGCGCAGACAGCTCTCAGAGCACAATAATGACGCAGGAAGGCATTTATTACAGGCTTGAGACGGCTTACAAACTCGTCGGAACTGCGGGAGCCGGCGCTAAGGGAGTGTGTGGGAGCAACCGCCACTCTCCAAAACCGTGCCGCCGGTCCCGCCACCCGAAGCCCGCGCGCCCCTGGGAGGCCGTCACACTCCCACACACCGCGGCGGCCGGCAGAACAAAGCGACGTCCGCCCGGACGCGCAGCACCAAAAAGGGCCGCTACGGCCCTTCCGGCGCGCCAGGATCTTGAGCATCTGATTGGCGGAGCTCAAACCCTTCCGCCACCTTAGTTGTGAAGGCTTCTGGGAAACGTAGTTTTTACCCTTCAAGGCACAGAAAGCGTATTAGATGCATATTGGCATGGGAAAAGAGCGATGTATTCTAATTTATTTAACCGTTCCTTGAGTTTGAAATTTTGAGGTTGTTACATATTTTTTCTCTACGATAAATAAAATAAATTACTGAGTTAAGCAGTGTGAATATTATTCAAGTTTCTGATAATGATTGCAAAATTGCCCTCTTGAAAACTAATACCAGTTTATACTCCTTCCAGCCATCCTTGTTTCGTATTGTCAATCATGATGAACACATTTGTGAGTAATTTTCAAAAGGAAAATGAGAAATCATTTAAAAACTTTGAATTTCTTTTGCTAGTGAGCTTGAACATTTTAATTCTCACCACAGGTGAATTACAATGAAGTCTTCAGCTACTTGTTTCTCAGTGTTTCTCAGCAATGCATTTGTAAATTATCTCATATGGTGGGAAACTTATGATTGTTTTGTTCATCCGTGTAATACTATCACTAGTGAAATAGATAACTTTAAAATCTAGGGACCTCTTACTGTAACCATGTATTGGTAAGAGGACATTGCTCTTTCAATCTTTCAAGTTGGTCCACCAAGGAAACTTTCTTCTTTTTACTGTCTTTATTATTATTATTTTCTTTTTTTATTTTTAATTTTCTTTCTTTTCTTTTACTTTATTTTTTTATGCACCATGATTCTTCAGCACACAACTGTCTTTAAAATTAAACTTAATTAAAGCCTGTAGGCTTTAACTTAAAAGTAAGATTATGTAACTTGATTATGATGTGGCAAATTGAATTTAGGTGCAAATGCTAGACTTGAAATGTAAGCCTCTGAATATCTATCTGTGTAATTTTATGAGGTCTGAGGGTTACTTGTGCATGGGTCCAGGCTTTGAATGTCTGGCTGCTCACAGTAAGAGGCGTGGAAGAAGTGAGTTCTGTACAGAAGAGCTCTATGACTCAGGGAAGCCAGGAAGGTTCAGACATCCAGAGCTAGTCTTCCACCTGCTGGAATCCCATCCTTGATCTAGTGAGGCCTAATGAATTCCTAGAGTCCCAGGCCATCAGGACAACATCTTTCAGATCTTTTTCTTGGACAACATCTTTCAGATCTTTTTCTTTTAGCAGGTAGCAAGTACAGCGCCCAGCCCATGAGAGTTTCATGAGTATTGCTATTATTATTTTACTATTCTTGGAGCTAAAGATCGTCCTTTTCTTTCTTTCCCAAATAAAAAAGGGGAGATTTGGCTGGACGCGGTGGCTCACGCCTGTAATCTCTAGCTCTCTGGGAGGCCGAGGCCGGCGCGATTGCTCGAGGTCAGGAGTTCGAAACCTGACTGAGTGAGACCCCCCCCCCACTGTAAATAGAAAGAAATTAATTGACCAACTAAAAATATATATACAAGAAAATTAGCCGGGCATGGTGGCGCATGCCTGTAGTCCCAGCTACTCGGGAGGCTGAGGCGGGAGGATGGCTTGAGCCCAGGAGTTTGAGGTTGCTGTGAGCTAGGCTGATGCCACAGCACTCACTCTAGCCTGGGCAACAAAGGGGGACTCTGTCTCAAAAAAAAAAGGGGGGGAGATTTAAAGGAAGCATTAAAGAGAAAGTTTTTTTTTTTTAAAAAAAGCTCGTATTTAGTGATTTAGAGGAAAAAAGACTTTTTCTAAATTCACTTCTTAAACTAGAATATTAATTTCTCACCTGGTTAAGACAAGACCCTGTACATGCGTATTATGATTAAACAGCCATCTCCCGAGGCAGTGGTGACCACAAAACTGTAAATTGTCGTCGCGCTCCATCTAGTGGCAACACAGGCTAATTGAAAGCAAATTCCAAAGAAGAAGTACTCAGACATTTACAAAGAGAACAATATTATAGTACCAGACACACCTCGCCACTGTTTTGTTAAAGTTTTTAACATAAATAAACTATGTAAAACAATGCAAAATTGTGTCAAGTTACCTAATTTGGAAGTGAAAAAGAATACCCATGCTGGACAGTGAACAGAATATTCATAACATCAGGCCTTTTTTTTGAAAGTATTTTGTCTTATCTTAATTCTTTTATGATCTTACAAATATTTTATTTTTATTTATTTATTTATTTTTTTGAGACAGAGTCTCGCTTTGTTGCCCAGGCTAGAGTGAGTGCTGTGGCGTCAGCCTAGCTCACAGCAACCTCAAACTCCTGGGCTCAAGAGATCCTACTGCCTCAGCCTCCCGAGTAGCTGGGACTATAGGCATGGGCCACCATGCCCGGCTAATTTTTTCTATATATATTTTTAGTTGGCCAATTAATTTCTTTCTATTCATAGTAGAGACAGAGTCTTGCTCAGGCTGGTCTCAAACTCCTGACCTTGAGCAATCCACCCACCTTGGCCTTCCAGAGTGCTAGGATTACAGGCGTGAACCAGAAAATAATTTTTAAAAAGCATAATAAATATCCTTAGCAACCTAAAGGACGAAGTTGAAAAAATGAATCTGGAAAATCAGTTATGAAGAACCAATTGGAGATGTTGAGTATAAAAAAACCTAATAGCTAAAATAACTCAGTAAGTATAGGAGCAGATGCTACTATTTTATGGATACTGTTTTTCAGAGTGAATATAGTGAAAAATAAATTAGTCAGCTGACAGATCAGGTCAATTAACTCTTTCAGAAGGAATCAGTAAGTGACAAAGTGGTACTAAGAAAGTTGAGAGAAATGTTAAGACATAGTGACAGAATTTTGCAGGATGAAGAATGCTATTAATAGTCTTCCCTTGGTATACTCAGAGATTAGTTCCAAGACCTTCCATCCTCACAGATACCAAAATCTAGGGCTGCTCAAGTCCCTTATATAAAATGGTATGGTATTTGCATATAACCCAGGCACATCCTACCATATAATTTAAATAATCTCTAGATTACTTATAGTACCTAATACAATGTGAATATTATGTATATAGTTGTTATTCTGTTGTGGGGTTTTTTGTTTAGTTTTTGTTTTCTGAAACAGTGTCTCACTCTGTCACTCCGGCTTGAGTGCAGTGGTCTAATAGCTCACAGCAATCTCAAACTCCTGGGCTCAAGCGATCCTCCTGCCTCAGCCTTCCTAGTAGCTGGGACTATAAGCGCGAGCCACCATGCCTGGCTAATTTTTTGTTTCTTTTTCTCTATTTTTAGTAGAGACAGGATCTCACTCTTGCTCAGGCTGGTCTCCAACTCCTGAGCTCAAATAATCCTCCGCCTCAGCCTCCCAGAGTGCTAGGATTATAGGTGTGAGCCACCCCGCCTGGCCCCCAATCTGGTTTTTCTTTTAAAAGCTTGGTTAGACAAATTTTTTTTTTTTTTTTTTTGAGACAGAGTCTCACTTTGTTGCCAGGGCTAGAGTGCTGTGGCGTCAGCCTAGTTTACAGCAATCTCAATCTCCTGGGCTCAAGCAATCCTTCTGCCTCAGCCTCCCAAGTAGCTGGGACTACAGGCATGCGCCACCATGCCCAGCTAATTTTTTTTCTTTATATATTAGTTGGCCAATTAATTTCTTTCTATTTATAGTAGAGACGGGTCTCACTCTTGGTCAGGCTGGTCCCAAACTCCTGACCTTGAGTGATCCTCCCGCCTCGGCCTCCCAGAGTGCTAGGATTATAGGCGTGAACCACTACACCTGGCCTAGACAAATTTTTTTTTTGAGACAGAGTTTCACTTTGTTGCCCAGGCTAGAGTGAGTGCTGTGGCGTCAGCCTAGCTCACAGCAACCTCAAACTCCTGGGCTCAAGCGATCCTACTGCCTCAGCCTCCCAAGTAGCTGGGACTACAGGCATGTGCCACCATGCCCGGCTAATTTTTTCTATATATATTTTAGTTGGGCAATTAATTTCTTTCTATTTATAGTAGAGATGGGGTCTCACTCTTGCTCAGGCTGGTCTCGAACTCCTGAGCTCAAACGATCCGCCCACCTCGGCCTCCCAGAGAGCTAGGATTACAGGCTTGAGCCACTGCGCCCGGCCGACAAATTTTTGATAAAACCAATCAGGAAAAGGAAAGATGCAAATAAATAATAGCACCTGTGAAATTTGCATTCTACTGTTGAAAAAGAAAATACAACAAATAAACAGGGAAACTTAAAAGGCTAATAGCAAATGAGAAGTTATTTACCCTTACTGTGTAATCAGAGAAATGCAAGTTAAAACAGCAATTAGAAAGTGTGATCATATCAAGTAGTGGTGACGTTGTTAGGAAATAAGAAACCTCCTGAAGTTGAAGGGAAAATAAAGTAGTACAATCATTTCAGGAAGTGACCTAGAAGTACTCGGTTATATTAATGCTCTCTGTATGATGTAGCAATTACATTTCTAGGCCTCTTGCACATGTCCCTAAGAGTATTTTTCACTACAGTGTTCTTGGTAATAAGGATGGAATGTCTACATGTCCATCAGGAGAGGAATGGGAAATAAAATGAGGGACAGACACATAATAAAGTTATATGCGGCACTCACAAATAATATTCTAGGTTAACATTTATCTAGATGGCTCTTAAAATATCATGACAAATGGGGAAGAAAAGAATATGAGATTCATAAAAGAATGTCTTTCAAAGCGATTAAATGCAAATGTCCAGAAAACAACGCTACATTTATTTTTAAGGATGCACATGTATCTAAATAAACATAGAAATGTTACACTGGAAGGACATAAAAAAGGGGGCATTGCACAGATGCTAAAATAGTGTGCAATTAAATGGAGGGTGTGATTAATTCAATTTTGTGCACTTGGTAGCCTGAACATAATAACACATGGTAGAAGCTGAACTGTGGGACTAGGGTAATTTGAGAGAGTATATAAAGGTCTCTATCTGAGGATCTGCACATTGAATTATCACACTTCTAATGATCTTAGATCTTGTCAAAGGTTGGAGGAAGATAAATATAGTAGCTATATTGAATTCTGGTTTTGGTTTTGGCAAATGATATAATGAGATAAAACTCTAATTGATGCACATATTTATATTAGTGCACATAAATGAAGAATATACACTTAAAAACAATGTATCGTGCTCATCGAAAACCTCATCTTTCAAGCGTGGTTGAGGTGGTGCTTGCCTGCTACTTGAGGTTGCGGGATCACGTGAGCCCAGGAGTCTGAGACCAGCCTGGTCAACATAGCCCCCATCCTAGAAAACAACGACAAAAGCTCCACAAAAAGTTCACCTTTCTATGTGATAAATCTGGTAATTTTTTAATTTTGATTTTTTTCACAGTGGGATTTCTCTCACAATTAACTTATTAATTAGTATAATGTGAGGCTTAAAATGGATTCATCGATCTTGGTGTATTATCATTAGAAATTATTTCAATTGAAACCATCATTTTATCTCTCTTTAATTGTCATTGATGACCTTGAATGAGGATTATCTCGGAAGCTTGGTGCCTCTCAGAATTATCTTGCACTTACCCTATGCTTTATATCCTTCTTGTCTTGCTTCCTCTGAACAATCACAAAAGGAAAAGAAGGCAATGGAGTGCACAGCACAGCCTATTAGAGGAAAGGGCTGAAATAATATTTTCTTGACTGTTGAATGTGAATATTAAGAAGATATTTTGCTTCCATGTGGAACGTTTAATTATATTTATTGTATTTTAGCATCACTGATTCATCCTTAATTGATGGTGTAGAGAATGTTTATCATGGGGAAAATACCAACTTTTATCTCAGGGAATCTACAGAATGCCTTTGGTTGCTGATTTAAGCTCCTCAAAAAGTTTAAATATGGGGCCAGATGCCGTAGCTCTCACCTGTAATCCTAGCACTCTGAGAGGCTGAGGCAGGTGGATCATTTGAGCTCAGGAGTTGAAGACCAGCCTGAGCAAGAGTGAGACCCTGTCTCTACTAAAAATAGAAAGAAATTACTTGGACAGCTAAAAATATATAGAAAAAATTAGCCAGGCGTAGTGGTGCATGCCTGTAGTCCCAGCTACTTAGGAGGCTGAGGCAGGAGGATCGCTTAAGCCCAGGAGTTTTGAGGTTGCTGTGAGCTAGGCTGATGCCACAGCACTCTAGCCCGGGCAACAAAGTGAGACTCTGTCTCAAAAAAAAAAGTTTAAATAGAAGAATGTGTGTGTGTATTTTAGGGTAAAGATGGATAGACATATCATTTGGAAAAGAAACATCTTATTATATCACTCAGAGTGATGATTGCAATTCACCTGTCATCTGCTTCTTTCACCTTCTAACCAGTGAACAAGGTTAAGGGTTACTTATTTCTTTGAGTAAGTGAATTGAGAAGAAATAGATCCAGAAACATTACCTAAGGAAACTGGTTATTATAGCCAAATGGTTTGTATTCACTCTGTAAATGACTGGTGAGGCTGCTTTCCTTTTAATTTTCATCACAATTATATTTCTTTTTTCTGGTTATTTCATGTAATTTTTTTTTGAGACAGAGTCTTGCTCTGTTGCCCTGGGTAGTGTGTAGTGGCATCAGCCTCGCTCACAGCAACCTCAAACTCTTGGGCTCAAGCAATCCTCCTGCCTCAGCCTCCAGAGTAGCTGGACTACAGGCATGTGCCACCACCCCTGGTTAATTTTTTTCTATTTCTCATTGTCAAGCTAATTTCTTTCTATTTTTAGTAGAGACGGGGGTCTCACTCTTGCTGAGGCTGGTCCCGAACTCCTGACATCAAGCGCTCCTGCTGCCTCGGCCTCCCAGAGTGCTAGGATTACAGGCGTTCATGTAAATTTTTAAATATATCACATTTCGAAATGATTTTTGCAAAAAGGATTATCTTGAAAGCCAAGGACAGTTGACAAGTAAAGCCCTTGGGACTGATAGTGTCAGAACCGTGAGGTCCTGCTTATCTGAGCATTTGCCTGCTGCTGGCTGATTATTGTCACCTGTTCCTTAAAGTTTGTTCCCAAAAGAAATAGGACCTTTGAGACTTGGTTCCACTTCTGATTTTGATCCATCCATCTAGGTCAGACTAAGTCACAAACTTCCTAGGTCGTTGCCACAATTTTGTAGATAAGGCAACTAAAAATAACCTACTGTATGGCTTTCAGAAGATCAGTCATTCAACTCCTTGAGTGTTAATTACTAATTTAGCCCTGAGAAGATTACATTTTCCTTATTATTCTTTATAAGAAAGTCAAATATCTTCTAGTTTCTTATATATTTAAATAGACTAAAGTAGTGTTGAAATTGGATGGACACCTTGACATAACTCTGAATAAAAATAACATCTCAAGAATCTATTATTAATATCTTATTGATATCAAAAATTATTACAATAATATCCTCATTTCTATACTTGATTTTGGGATGGCTGTTTATAGTGGCTAGCAAGTCCTATCATGGCAAATAAAATAACTATCATATTCAGAGATACTATACTGAAGAAATTATGTTAATCGGATTAAATAAATCTGTATATATGATTAATCAATAATCTTGTACAATCTGAATTTTATCTGTTGGCCTGTTGGAAAAGAGAGGGAATCATATAAAAAGGAATTCTTGGAAAGCAAAGTATATTCCATACATAAAAAGGATTATTCGTGAAGAAATAGGAGGAAATGTGGGAATGAATAACTAGTTCTTCAAAACAGAATAAAATCCAGAAACAAACAAGAAGTTAAGAAATGGTATTCCAAGCCTAGGTAGGAATGGGAGTTTGGATGCTCACCTAGGTTAAAATATTAGGAAGAAGTGGGGAGGCATATGAGTGACATGAGAAAACTTCATGTAGGGAAAGGATAGAATTTTAGCAAGCCCTATGGCTGAGAGTTATGTGTTACCCACAGCCTGTGTTATTGGAGTAATGGCCTCTGAGCCAAGAAGGAAAAATGGCTCAGAA
This sequence comes from Mirza zaza, assembly GCA_008750895.1. Classification (NCBI taxonomy): domain Eukaryota; kingdom Metazoa; phylum Chordata; class Mammalia; order Primates; family Cheirogaleidae; genus Mirza; species Mirza zaza. Next base: position 8,294 of record VSMD01047793.1, read on the forward strand.
TTGTTCATCTAAGACAAATGGTTAAGAATTCCCAAGGAAAAATTTAGTCAGTGCAAACAATGATGGAAATCTGGTTTTTAGAGAAATGAATTGTTGGGAAACTTGTAAAGGAGAAAGAAAAGTGAAATTTGTGAAGACGAGTCAGATTTGCTGACTCTTTAACCTTTAAGATGTCCCACTTTAAAATAATTCTATTTATAGTTTATATTTTCAGTATTTGCTACCTTTCCCTTTGATAAGATTTCTCTTATTCATAAGGAGAGAAATTCGTTCCTTGATCTATTGTAAACTAAAAATAAAATCCTAAATCCCCTGCTGACTGCGTGGACCTCCTCTTGGCCAAGGTGACTCCAGAAAAACCTTAAAACTGATTTCCCTGCCATGACAGACAGGGAGGTCAGACACATCCCATTGTATTCCCTGCCTTTTAGAGTTTAGACACACCAAAATTAATGGTAAAATAGAGACCGTAAGACTGACAAAACAGATTCTTTGTGGCAATAAGTACTATAATAAGTTGCAAACAGGACTTAAGACCATACAAGGCAATTTTAAGTCAGGCCTTACAAATCATAAAAGCCTGTTAAATGAATTTTTAAAAAAATTAATCCAGCGTAATGTGGCTTATTTGCAAACTCACTCTGGCATAGCAAGCATCACATGATAGTAGACCCTATTGTCTTAACTCAGGCATTCCTTCTACTGACTCAAAGTCTTTAAGCAAAGCTTTATTTATTTAACCAGTTATAAATCAGATAATCTTTAAACTCACCTATGACTTGTAAGTACCTTCAATCTCTTTATCCCACCTGCCCCCCACTGCTTTGAGATGTCCCATGTCCCTCCTTTTCTGGCCAAGACAATGGGTACCTTCCATGTATTGATCTATGCTTTTTTTTTTTTTAATAATAAGCATCCTTTTATTTGCTGATGCCATTACATAAACTGATTACATTAGTAACAAAAAGTATTTTCTTAAATTGAACTCAGAGGCAGTTACTCCCCAAAATGTTAAGTAAAACAGTGTACAACTTCAGTATTAAAATGTTAAATTGGGCCGGGCTTGGTGGCTCATGCCTGTAATCCTAGCACTCTGGGAGGCCGAGGAGGGCATATTGCTCGAGGTCAGGAGTTCGAAACCAGCCTGAGCAAGACCCCGTCTCTAAAAAAAAATAAAAATAAATAAATAAATAAATAAATAAAATGTTAAATTGTACATTGTCTTCACCACTCTGATCTTCTGAACAATTTTATTGAGCAAAATAAGATAAAAGATTACATGTTTATTTTATCTTCAGGAATGTAAAGATCTAATTATTCAAACAGTTTTTATTATAAAACTAAACTCTGAAGGTGTCTACAGAGTTGGCTTTTTTTTTTTTTTAATTTTTCTCTCTTAAATCAGTAGTCTATTTCTGTCTCCCTAAGATATATAAAACCAAACTGTAACATGGCCACCTCAGGACCATTTACTCAAGGCTTCTTGTGTTTGTGAATCTCCCGGCCATCAATTTATTCGGCTCAGAATAAACCTCTTTGAATTATTTTACAGAGGTTGATATTTTTTCCCCCATTAACACTATGTTTATTATTCCTAGTGTGCAGAGCATTCAAACCACACTGAATACTATGACGATTCAAAGAATAAAGATTCTAGTCTTTAAAGAGTTTGTAATTCACTTCAACAAAAACTATTAAGCTCCTGTACTGTACTCAAGATATAAAGATGAGTAAATTATAATCCCTGCCTTCAAGGAGTTAAGAGTCAGTCCGTAGGAGGAACTAGACTTTTGAAGATTCTGATCCAATTTAATGAAATAGTATAGTGGTTAAGAACATGAATTCAAAACGAGATTGCCTTGGTTCAAATATCAGTTATTCAATTTACTGCGTGCATGGCTTTTGAAAAGTTATTTAACATTTGTGTGCCTCAATGGGCATAGTATTAGAACCTTGCTCATGGGGTTGCTTGAAATTTAAATGAGTTAATATACTTAAAGAACCTAGAGCAATGTCCATCATATAGTAAATTGTAGACTTTGATTGCAACAGAAGAATCTATAAAGTACTCTGCAGGCAAAGAGAAGGAAGTAGCTAATTTAGTCTGCAGGATGCAGAAGGACCTTCGAGAGCAGAACTTTGCAGAACAAGGAGGAGAGATGGGTACTAAATCATATTTGAGGGACATTAGAAATTATCAGTCATTAAACAGTGTGGTCCGCATGAATCCTGGTCTGGATGAATTCTGTGAAATAAAAAGAAAATCCTAAGCCCTGTGCTAATTGAATGGACCCCACTTGGGGCCAAAAGGCCATTTTAGAAATGGCCAAAGAGACTCAGAAACACCTTAAAACTGAGTTTGCAGCCACGATGGGACAGGAGAGATATAAGCACAATTGCACATAGGCCTGATTTTCCTTCATAAATATTAGTGGCTCCTCCTATATCTTGAATATTTCACCGCCCTGCTCAGTATAAAATATTGTTCCTTTTGTCTGTTCTTTGAAGCACGTATGCCTGGCTTTTGGCTGGGCACTGCTTGCCAACCTGTTGGAATGGACACCCAGCAGGCTGCTACCCTTTATGAGAAATAAAGCTCTTCTTTGTCCAAAGTATAACATTTGTTAATTTTTTTAGTTAACGATCCTTTAGCATTAACTCGTCATTTGAAGGATGACTCTACCCCAAATGAGTATTTATGACTGTGTGTGTGTGTGGGGGGGTGTCTTAATGATTGTAATTTGGTCTAGAAAGCCAGTTCCTCTTTTCTCCCCTTCTTCCTTGTGTTAGGTGCACCCTGTAATAGTTACATTGTTTAAATCCTTATCCATCACAAAGAAGAGGCCTGACTCATACTTCAGAAATTGTCTCTCCATGTCACTCATTTTAAAACTTGCTCAACTTAGTGATAAAAAGTGATGGCCCCTCAAATGAGGGTTTCATGAGAGTCTTTCAGAAATGAGTCAATGACGCTGCTCTGATGACAGGAGAAAAGATCTCTAAATCACTCATCGTACTTTCAACTGACAATTTTAGCTAAAAAGGTATAGATAGAAGATCAAGCAGCTTTTAAGAGGTCTTTTCCAGGCCGGGTGTGGTGGCTCATGTCTGTAATCCTAGCACTCTGGGAGGCTAAGGTGGGAGGATTGCTCTAGGTCAGGAGTTCGAAACCAGCCTGAGCAAGAGCGAGACCCCGTCTCTACTATAAATAGAAAATTAATTGGCCAACTAATATATATAGAAAAAATTAGCTGGGCATGGTGGCGCATGCCTGTAGTCCCAGCTACTCGGGAGGCTGAGGCAGCAGGATTGCTTGAGCCCAGGAGTTTGAGGTTGCTGTGAGCTAGGCTGACGCCGTGGCACTCACTCTAGCCTGGGCAACAAAGTGAGACTCTGTCTCAAAAAAAAAAAGAGGTCTTTTCCAGGTAAAAATGGAAGGATTTCCCAATCCACTGGAAAATAGCTTCCTCTTCCCTGGGTAATTGAGTTTCTCTGCTTTCTGAAAATGAGAAACTGCTCATTTTTCGATTTCCTTTTCAAGGACTTCTTACATTTTCAGGTTTTACAGTGAATGAGCTTGCTCAGCATTTAAGAGACTAAAAACGAAGGAAAGCCAAAGAGGAACTCCAGTTGTCAGCATTTGCCCCCGGGCTTTGCAACCGAAGCACCACCCAGCTTCTTGGCGAGCTGACTGCGCCCTCTCGTTTCCAGCCATTTCAGTCTCCCGTGCATGTGCGAGGACTTCACTGACTAAGTTTCATTGTCAGGGAGTTTCTAGATAGGGATCTGCGAGTTAAAATCCCAAATTATATACATCCACTCACCCTTATACTATAATTAATACCTATCTTGGGGCTTTTAAAAAATGACTGCACACACCGACAGTTTCACAACTGCTTCTGTGAGTGCTGAGATTAGTAGGCAATGTCCTGGAGAGATTATGCAGGTGACCAGTTATTAATGTGCACATCGTTAAAATGTTTGAATGTTGTCATGATGGGACCCAGGGTCATGATCTAAGATTCTCCCAGCATAATAGAGCCGGCTGGGAACTTCAGAACTAAAGTAAAAGTATTTGTGAGGGTTGTTGCCTTAGCTGTATAATGCCTGCTTTGGGAATTTCTGGAATAAAGAACATACTGCGGTAATTGAGAGGAACATTAAGGCATTTTCCCTTTAACAACTGCCCCTAAAATTACAATCTGGTAGCCGCTTTCTTTTCTTTCTTTTTTTTTTTTTTGGAGACAGTCTCACTCTGTTGCTTGGGCTAGAGTGCCGTGGTGTCAGCCTAGCTCACAGCAACCTCAAACTCCTGGGCTCAAGTGATCCTCCTGCCTCAGCCTCCCAAGTAGCTGGGACTACAGGCATGTGCCACCATGGCCAGCTAATTTTTCTATTTTTTGTAGAGACAAAGTCTCACTCTTGCTCAGGCTGGTACTGAACGCTTAAGCTTAAGCAATCTTCCTACGTCAGCCTGCCAGAGTGCTAGGATTAAGGGCATGAACCACCAAGTCCAGCCTAAATATAGTTCTTCATTGCACATACTTTGAAATTTTTAACCATCAAATTCAAAATTTATGTTAACCAATGAGTGAATAAAATTTAACCCCATTCCTTTAGTGTATAGGGAAACTAGGGGGTCACAAAGAAATAGTGTTATGTTAGCTCTTTATGATAGGAAATATTGGACAAAGATGGGAGAGTGGGGACAATGTTATTTGCATTATTCTACCATCATAATGTGCCATGACTGTGTATAGACTTCTTTATATGTGTGGCTACTGCTTTGGAATACACAGTCCTATTACTGGGGTTAATGAGTGTTGAGCTTCTACTATAGATATTTTGTCCTTCAAAACTTAAATTTGATGCAGTAATTATTATGTTCACCATTTGGTGTCACCCTCCCCCTCATGATATTGGGATAGAGTCCTTCCTGAAGTGAGCAGTATAAGGACAATGATATAGAAAAATCCAATATACAATAAAGTGGGAGGAGGACAAAAGTTAACCCTAACAGATTAACCTGGAACAATCCTATCAATGGACTGAGCTAAAATCGGGAAGCCACAATTTGGTATTAAAATATGGGAACCAGGAGTAAATGACTGACTAATAGCAGGAAACACTAGACAGAAAAAGGAATGCATTGCTTGATGATCAGCAGGGAGGATTGCTTGATGATCAGCAGGGAGGAGATGGTCAGAGCAAAATGAATTATGAACAGAAAGAAATCTATTTTAGGACTGATGCCACAGACCCTGAACTACAGCCAGAAATATATTGGCATCGATGGAGAATGGGTGTCTAGGGCTGAGATTTAAAGGCAGAGATGGAGTCTGATAGACCCACTCTGATTCTAACTCTGGGATTTTCTACAGTTTCCACTCAGTGCCCCTGTTCTTCTTAAAGTAATTTTCACCTCCCGTTGTCTTTCTTCCTGTAAGAGCCAATAATTTCTCCAACACGAGGTCTCTGCCTTGCCATTGCCTGCCTTCAGAAACTGGGGTCTTGTCTATAGACTTAGGGTTCTCACTAGCTGAGAATTCACTGCCTTGATCTCTGTATATTGCCTACTGCCAGATTGACTTGCTGCCGTGTCCTGCCCATCTTCTGTTACACTTTTCTCACCTGGGGCTGTTTCTCTGCCACTGTCCATGTAGTTAGTGTGCTCTACTTTGTTTCTACAAGCAGATCCTTTTGTAATGCTAGATTTTCCCCTATGTGCCTCTGGTAGGAACTGATGTTGGACCTATTAATAAATTTTGGACTGTCCTGAAGCTAAACAAACCCTAGCTGTCATTCATTCATTTATTCATTCATATATCAAACATCACTTATACTCCTACCACGTGTTAAGCATTGTGTTCCGTACTTGAGATGTAATGAGAGAAGGAACCATGGAGGGACATGGAGGAACACGGGAACTCTCATAGACTGCTGATGGGAGTGTAAAGTGGTAAACCACGTTGCGGAGCAATTTGGCAATATTTTGTAAAGTTGAACATGCACAAGCCCTATTATGTCTTGGTATGTACCTATGAAAACTCTTGTTTCTCTTCATTTGTTTCACTTGCCTCTCTTTCATTTACACACATGCAGAGCATACAAAATTTATAATCAGCAGACATTGTTTATAGGGATGCTTCAACATTATAAAGTGAATTAAAAAATCAGTCATATAAATAGAATGGATTTTTTTTCAAAATAACTCAACATGGAAAGCTTGACATCCTTCCCTTGTCCTTGTCTGACAGTCTGTAATCGTCTCCACGACATTACACAGCTTGGGTTCAGAAATGATTCTAACAAAACTAAAATGCCCAAGTTCATAGCTAATCATGCTCAGCTGGATCTCTACCTCATTTCTTTACACAGTTTATTCCAAACCAATGATACTCACTCTGCTTCCACATTACGTCCGATCTCAGATATTTCAACTAAAGTCAAAATTAATTCTCAGTCCTGAACTACTGTGTAGCAAATCCTTCCACAGGTAAATACAACAGCATAAACTTATATACTGCCAATTCTGTACTATACACAATTCTATTTTGTACAATTCTATGGTACATATGTCCAAAATAGTAATGTGAGTTATACTATTCATGACAACAGAAGAAAGGTTTAAGATGCGTTCTCTATGAAAAAGTCTAACAACATTTCACTTAGGGATACCTCATAGCCTTTAAAAAGCAGGTCATTGTTTTAAAATCTGTATGAATGCTTCAGCCTTTTCTGTTTCAGAGTCATAGCCAATAAGGTTAAAAGTCCACTATCTCTTAACTATACCCTCCCACTTTGCCTTTATTGTTTCTTCATCATCCTTTAATGAAGGATTATATCCTCAAACTACTGTTAAGTTTACCTATATTATAGGGAGATAAATATACACTCATGTTTATCTTGAGTGTATGATGTGTATGTGTATGTTTTGGAGGAAAATGGACAGAGCAGGGGAATGAGGACAGAGATAAGTTTCTAAGGAATACATGTGAATACAATGGAAAAATCTAGTTTGTTTTCTCAGATAATTTTATGGATAAGTATTTGATCATATAACTAAGTACAAAACATACATATTAATGAAAGAAGGGTGGAAGTCAGATTTCCAGTTTCAAAATGATAAACATTTAGTGTAATCCCCATTCCTTCATTAAATTCATGGAAATTAAGGAAAATGCATTTTTAAAAACAGGCCAGCCACGGTGGCTCGTGCCTATAATCCTAGCACTCTAGGAGGCCAAGGTGGGAGGCTCACTTGAAGCCAGGAGCTTGAGACCAGACTAGCCTGAGCAAGAGTGAGACCCCATCTCTATTAAAATATAAAAAAATAGTGAGATGTGGTGGCATGTGCCTGTAGTCCTAGCTACTTAGGAGGCTGAGGCAGGAGGATCACTTGAGCCCAGGAGTTTGAGGCTGCACTGAGATATGATGACACCATTGCACTCTAGCTGGGGTGACAGAGCAAGACTCTGTCTCAAAAAAAAAAAAAAAAAAAAAGATTCCTTACAGGAAAATGAGAACAAACTTGACATCAACATACTGCTTGCAAGGAAACCAATAAGATATTGAGCAGAAAAAAAAATTGAATCTGGAACTCTATACTTACTCAAATTATTAAATATACAAAGCCATTTTCAGAGATGATAATAACAGAATTTGATGGTCTTGTTTTCTAGTTTTTTATGAGTTTAGTTTAATATTAAATATTTAATTATACTTTAGCCATATTTCAGATATACTATATGGCTAATCCTATCCCTGAGTCTCCTGCCAATTACATATTGATAATGTATTCCTTATTTTCTCTGACACTGCAGAGATTCTTTGGAAGCTGCACTCTGTTTGTTCCTTCAGTTAATATGATTATTATTATTATTATTTTTGCCCATGCCCTGTGCCTACCCAATATCCTACAAAGAATGATCTAGATTTTAGATTTACTTGGAGCCTCACGTCTCTGGCCTGATCCCATCTCAAAAGCCCATCCTTGTTTTTTTCTTTTTTTGAGACAGAGTTTCACTCTGTTGCCCCGACTAGAGTGAGTGCTGTGACGTCAGCCTAGCTCACAGCAACCTCAGACTCCTGGGCTCAAGCAATCCTACTGCCTCAGCCTCCCAAGTAGTTGGGACTACAGGCGTGTGCCACCATGCCTGGCTAATTTTTTCTATCTATATTTTTAGTTGGCCAATTAATTTCTTTCTATTTATAGTAGACATGGGGTCTCGCTTTTGCTCAGGCTGGTTTCGAACACCTGACCTTGAGCGATCCTCCCGTCTCGGTCTCCCAGAGTGCTAGGATTACAGGCATGAGCCACCACACCCCGCCAAAAAGCCCATCCTTCTAACAACCCTGCAAGTGTGCCAGATTTGAGTCATGGCCTCTCCCCATCTGGCTCATTCAAATCCACTTAAACCTTGGTTAGGGCAGATTAAAATTTTTAGTAGCACACAAGACTTTATGTTCTTTTAGAGTTTTAGGCTACAATGTGCCAATAAGAAACTAGAAGGAATACAAGAATCATCTAGTCTAAGATTTAAATCTTAGCCTGCAATTTACTAGCTGTGCGACCATGGGCATGTTTTACTAAACATGCCTGAACCTATTTTTGTAATATAGAAACATATCTTATTTTCCCCCAGGGTTATTTGTGCAAAACAAATGAAATAATATGTTTAAGAGACCAAACAATGGTATGTTGTCAATAAATGCGAATATTCTCCCCTTCCTCCGTCTTAATAGGGCAAGTTCTGCAAGTAGAGCAAGATTAATTCATTTAACCTTGAGAAATAATTTGAGAAATAAAAATAAAAATGCATGCTTCCAGTCCATGAATAAAGAAAAATTAAAAATGAGTTGACTGTACAAGGTGATATGTTAATTAACCCATGTTAATTAACATGTCTACTTAAAATGGAATGTCTACTTAAAATTGAATTATAAAATATTTATTCAGCATGTAAAATGTGTATATGTAAAATACTGATACTTATCACATTTATGACACAGTCATGTTCTTTTTATCATGACATAGTATCTTATATGGTTATTTATTGAAATGACTACACATATATGAACTATTGACCTTTTTCACATTTCTCTACCCATATTGGGGTCCCTCAGTAACAGATAAGAATGTTATAGCTAAAAGAAAAATCACTGTGTATTCTCCTTATATAACCCTAACCCTAAGTGGTAATACAATATCCTTTTTGAGAGGTTTGCTGCCAATCAAAGTTATTTGGATAGCATGGCATAGTAAGCTTAAAAACCCCCAAATGTGTCCCTCAAAACTTGCCTTTCCCTAGCATAGCCAGAGTTTCATTACTTTCTGATTCTTCTGAGTGATACACAAGTATGCCAGGAAAACAATCGTAACAAATCTCTTGCCACTGAGCCCTACCTTTGCCTGGAGCTCAAAGAGCATAGCATCCTATTGTTTTAGTATCAGGTTGTAGTAACGTTTTCCTTCATTAGAAGTGGAAGAGAATACAGTATTATGGAAAACTTTTCACAGATTTATCATAATGAAGTCTTATCTTGACATCAGATCCCAAACTAAGATAAAGTGGCTTTGAATGTGTTATTGCTATCTTATAGTGATCATTTTTATGGATGATTAGTTCTGTCATCGAAAGGGTACTCCTAATGGGACCATGTCTTCAGCAGATTCACCACTAAAACATTCCACTCATTTGACAGTACAAGATTGTACAACAGTAGACGTTAGACACAGTGGAGTACACAGGCATTCAATAGGAGACTGTGGAATTGAATTTACTGACATGGAAAGATTTTATGATACATCACTCAGTGGTCAAAAAGAGTAAACTAGTATGTGGTGTCAGGATAGTTCAGGCAGCAAACAAAAGAGCATCCAATTAAAAATGAATTAAAGAAAGACATTTACTTTTATAATGATAATTATTACATTTATTAATCTAATTTATCTATTGCAAAGGTAGGGCAGGCTTCAGGGTTAGTTGATTCGGTGACCCAACAATGTTATCAATGAGCAAGGTTCTTTCCATCTCTCTGCTCTGTCACCTAAAATATTTGCTTTATCTTGCAGTTGGTTCCCCAAATAACTGTGAGACAGATTCCAGGTGCAATTGGCTTTAACTACTTGCTTCCTCATTCATTTGCTGGAGATGGAGAGAATGGCTTCCTATCACTTTCTGTAAAGACCAAAGAGGAACTTTTCTAGAAGTCTGTAGCAACCATCTCCTCATTTATTATTTGCTAGAATTGCATCATATGCTGATTTCTCAACTGATAGTTGACAAAGGGAATGTGATTATCTTTAGATCAGTCAGTCTCACCCATAGAGCTAAGGTCAGTTTCCAAAATCAGAGTGCTGCCCTTCTACAGAGAATAGGAATGCATTTGGGAAGTCAAACACAATTTTTAAAATCTCTATCTATGACTATTCTAGAAAATTAATACTATAATATGATTTTATCTGGACAATGAATTATATTCCTTTTTAATTTTCTTCCTTTTGCTTTCCTGTATATAATAGTCTTCTGTAAATAAGCATGCATTATTTTTGTCTCTTTAACTTTTTAGTATGGAAAATTTCAAACAAATCCAAAAATAAAGAGGATAATATAATTACCCCTCAAGTATTAATCACCTGGCTTTAACCATTATAAACTTATAAAAAATATTGTTTTATGCATTGCTTTGTGTTTTCTTTTTTTTGAGACAGAGTCTTGCTTTGTTGCCCAGGCTAGAGTGAGTGCTGTGGCGTCAGCCTAGCTCACAGCAACCTCAAACTCCTGGGCTCAAGCAATCCTGCTGCCTCAGCCTCCCGAGTAGCTGGGACTACAGGCATGTGCCACCATGCCCGGCTAATTTTTTCTATATTTTTTTAGTTGGCCAATTAATTTCTTTCTATTTATAGTAGAGACGGGGTCTCACTCTTGCTCAGGCTGGTTTCAAACTCCTGACCTCGAGCCATCTGCCCGCCTTGGCCTCCCAGAGTGCTAGGTACATTGCTTTGTAATAAGAAAAACAGCTGATTTTAGTAAAAAATAAGTTAAGATCTAGTCACCTGCTTAACATTTTCTCTTATCCATATAATATCTTTAAAGCAAATCAGTAACATTTAGCTAAGGGTAGCCCAATATCATTTCTGTCATTGCCCCAAGATTCCTCTCAAATCGTACTCTGTCTCTCTCTCTCTACACACACACACACACACAAACACACACACACACACATACTTTTAGAGATGGAGTTTCTCTCTATGTTGTCCAGGTTGGACTTGAACTCCTTAGCTCAAGTGATCATCTGGCCTCAGCCTCCTGAAAAGTTGGGAGTACAGGAACACGCCACTGTAGCCAGAGAAGAAATACATTTTTTTGAAAGTTTGGTTTTGCTTAGTTTTTTACCCTACCTATGCTTTTCAAAAACTTGCACTGCAGTACTCCCAATTGTAGCGGAAAAAGCATATAAACCTAGGGGCTTCTATGTATGCAATAAAGTGGCTCACTGAAAACAGAGAGTTGTTTTTAAATCTCATTTTTGTTTTAAAATCTGTAAAAATTTTCATTTTACTTTATCTACCAATGTCTAATAGAAATAGGATGTTTTAAATTACTCACCATTGAACACATTTGGCACTGTAGGAAGATGGTCCACGTGGGTCTTATGGCTCCCTGTCCTCTGAGGCACCCTGACAAATACCCCTGCGAACACAAGGTCCCCAGTTTAAGAGGCACACACTAGAGATTTTTTCCCCAGTTAAGATCCTACTTCTGCCTTTGACTTCATTTCCTTGACTTTGAAACTCCATTCTCTTTGAGGACTTTGCTTTGAATTCAATCCTCTTGCTTTTTCCACTTTATTTATTTATTTTTTGAGACAGAGTCTCGCTTTGTTGCCCAGGTTAGAGTGAGTGTCCTGGCGTCAGCCTAGCTCACAGCAACCTCAAACTCCTGGGTTCAAGCGATCCTCCTGCCTCAGCCTCCCGAGTAGCTGGGACTACAGGCATGTGCCACCATGCCCGGCTAATTTTTTCTATATATATTAGTTGGCCAATTAATTTCTTTCTTTTTATAGTAGAGACAGGGGTCTTGCTCTTGCTCAGGCTGGTTTCAGACTCCTGACCTTGAGCAATCCGCCCACCCTGGCCTCCCAGAGTGCTAGGATGACAGGGGTGAGCCACTGAGCCTGGCTGCTTTTTCCACTTTAGACATCCTCAGTTAGTATGCCCTTCCCTAGAACTAATCCTCACTTTTCAGCCCTGTAGTGTAGGCTCTTGCCCTGGCCAGGCCTGGCCCAGCACCCTGCGAGAGGATCTAGGACCCACAAACCACAAGGTTTAAGGTGCTCATTCATTTAACAAATCTTTATATAATGCCAACTATGTTTCTGGCAATTAGCTGAGCCTTGGGGATACATAGGTTAAAAAGGACACAATCCTTCTCTTTAAGGAGACTAAAGACATGAAGGTCATAAAAATGTTTAGACAATTACTAAATGGGTGAATAAGTGTTCGATTAGGTGAAGTACTGCCTTCTGTGAAGTACAATGCAGGGTCCCTACAGTGGATCAGGGAAGTCTTCCAAGAATTTGATGCAGTATGATGAGAGCAAAGAAAAGGAAGCGGTGGTAATTTTCTACGTTTGAATAAAAACTTACTCTCGTTCAACCACAAAGGATGGTTTCTTAGAAGTAAAGGGGGCTGTCAAAAACAGCATTCAGGCTGGGCATGGTGGCTCAGGCCTGTCATCCTAGCACTCTGGGAGGCTGAGGTGGGTGGATTGCTTGAGGTCAGGAGTTCAAAACCAGCCTGAGCAAGAGCCAGACCCTGTCTCCCCTATAAATAGAAAGAAATTAATTGGCCAACTAAAAATATACAGAAAAAAAAAGCTAGCCACGCATGGTGGTGTATGCCTGTAGTCCTAGCTGCTTGGGAGGCTGAGGCAGGAGGATTGCTTGAGCCCAGGAGTGTGAGGTTGCTGTGAGCTAGGCTGACGCCACGGCACTCACTCTAGCCTGGGCAACAAAGCGAGACTCTGTCTCAAAAAAATAAAAATAAAAAAACCAAAAAAAAAAAAAAAAAACCAGCATTCAGTGTGGGAGCTTGTTACATGGACACATCCAGAGGGGACAAGCATGAAGAGTTTGATTACTGTGGCTGTGGATTAGATAATAACTGTGTTCCCTTCACAGAAACCAGTCCTTCTACTGGGCAGAACTGTTGCCCCATTCTTTGCCTTCTCATAGCCCTTTATTTCCAGACCACATGCAGAACATCCCGACGTGCCTCTCTTCCTTTACCTTCCTACTGGCAGAAAGAAATGAACCTTTCCCCCTCCTTACCGCAGAACTCTATTGTACTGAAACCTAATAGATATTTTTAAAAAAATCAATAAATGAAATTGATTAAAATTTAATTTTCAGATTCCACTGATTATTTTGCTTACTTCATCATTAAAAGGCTATACTCTTCAGGTCGGGCCTGTGGCTCATGCCTGTAATCCCGGTGGCTCACGCCTGTAAACTCTGGGAGGCCGAGGAGGGCGGATTGCTCGAGGTCAGGAGTTCGAAACCAGCCTGAGCAAGAGTGAGACCCCATCTCTACTATACATAGAAAGAAATTAATTGGCCAACTAATATATATATATAGAAAAAATTAGCTGGGCATGGTGGCGCATGCCTGTGGTCCCAGCTACTTGGGAGGCTGAGGCAGGAGGATTGCTTGAGCCCAGGAGTTTGAGGTTGCTGTGAGCTAGGCTGACGCCATGGCACTCACTCTAGCCTGGGCAGCAAAGTGAGACTCTGTCTCAAAAAGAAAAAAAGAAAAAAAAAAGACTATACTCTTCAGTATTCAGAAAGTTGTGGGTTCATTTTTTTGTTTCTTGTTTCTCAGTAAAAGAATGGGATGGTGGTGGTGATGTTGGCATTTCTCCTGGAAGATGAAACGTGATGTGAGACTCATTTCCCACTGAGTAATTCAGTGACAGACACACCCAGCCATTGGCGAACTCCTCTAAGGCGGAGATAGAGGAAATAAAGTTCATTGGGGCTGAGTAATGGAGGAGATTGGGAAAACAGATGAAGGAAGGCCTGTGCTGACATTTCACGTGTCCTGTGGATCTGTAGTTATTTAAACAAAAGCCTATTTTGTCTAGATTTGTTCTTTTCCAGCTTTGGCCATGCTTTCTCTTCTTTTTCAGGTATATATATATTAAGCAGAAAATGCTATAGAAGGTGACTCAATATGGAATATTCTCCCATCAATCTTTTCAGATGATAAAGAAATGGCATGTTCGTTCTGACAGATTGTTGGAGGATTCTATTTTTAATAATTTGTATCTCATATTTCAGGAATATTCCACACATAGGGCAGGTCTTATCACTTATGGATTTGATTATAATGTTACTAGGCCCAAACAAAACCACTAATAGGTAGGAAAACACATTACTGTAGTTAATTAGAATTTGGGATAGAGACAGGAAATTGTGGCTTCCAGAGATCAAAACAGTCTTGTTTATGGTCTTAGAGGGAAACCATAAAGGTGTTCACTTAGGTCCAATTTTAAACAAGCAGAACAACATATTTTACAGCAATGTTTCCAGTAATTCTGCAGCTACTTTTGAGTGCCTCTGTTGTATTAGGCATTGTGGCAGATGCTTATGAGAAATAAAAGATAAATAAGAGAAAAGTTCTTAGAGATTGCAAAACATATGTACAACTATGATATATCAATTATAAAAAGAAATTGCAATCTCAGCCTTTTCATTTATTGTAATCAAAATAATTTTTTTGGCCGGGCGTGGTGGCTCACACTTGTAATCCTAGCACTCTGGGAGGCTGAGGTGGGCGGATTGATTGCTCGAGGTCAGGCGTTTGAAACCAGCCTGAGCAGGAGCGAGACCCTGTCTCTACTATAAATAGAAAAAAATTAATTGGCCAACTAATATATATAGAAAAAATGAGCTGGGCATGGTGGCGCATGCCTGTAGTCCCAGCTACTTGGGAGGCTGAGGCAGGAGGATCGCTTGAGCCCAGGAGTTTGCGGTTGCTGTGAGCTAGGCTGATGCCACGGCACTCACTCTAGCCTGGGCAACAAAGTGAGACTCTGTTTCAAAAAAAAAAAATTATTTTTTTACTTCCAAACAGAGAGACGTGTGTGTCAAACACAACTTGCTAGGACTTATTTAAATAACCAGTGCTAGGATATGCAGTTCAAATTCAATGATTTTAACAACACATAACTTCAATTAATTTGGAACTTCTAGTATTAGAAAAATAGCTTTAATACTATCATCCATTAAATCATTAATATTACTAAAGATCCATTCCTATCTCTTGTTTTTAGAATGAGATGTTACATAAAACTACAGGTAAATCAATTTTAAAAAGAAAGCAAGTAAGACTGTTATCTTTGGATGTTGAACAGTGAATGTCTCCTTTTAGACATTTAGGTAATTTACATATATGCTTTTTTCGGTTAGCTTTTTTTTTAAAATATAGATATGGTCTCACTATGTTGCCCAGGCTGGTCTTAAACTCCTGGCTTCAAGTGATCTTCCCTCCTTGGCCTCCCAAAGTTCGGGGATTATAGGCATGAACTACCATGGGCGGCTTCTTGGTCAGCCTTATAGATTACTAACTGGTGGTCTTTTAGTTTTTAACTTGACTGACTTATTAAAAATACTTTAAGGAAGACCACCAGTCTAGAAGTTAAGAGATACAATATGAAGACATGGTAGTTAAGAGCCCAGCCTAGAAACTAGAACTAGTTTGATTGGGTTCAAACTTCAGGTTAGCCAT
This sequence comes from Mirza zaza, assembly GCA_008750895.1. NCBI lineage: Eukaryota > Metazoa > Chordata > Mammalia > Primates > Cheirogaleidae > Mirza > Mirza zaza. Next base: position 24,087 of record VSMD01047793.1, read on the forward strand.
CTACCAGTGTATAACATGGGTTAAGTTAAATAAGTCCTTGCATCTCAGTTCCTTCATCTGCAAAATGGAGATAATAATAATACTTATTTATAAGATTGTTGTGAAAATCAAATCAATAAATAGATGGGAAGTGCTTCAAAGAAGGCATGACATAGGTAAATACTTTGTAAGTGTCGCCTATTTTGCTTGCGTGTGGGGATCTGCTGTACAGTGATACCAGTGTTCTCCTACTGTGACATGAAGAGACTGAATACAAACAAATGGCTCAATAAATCATTCATTCATTCAACAAGTATTCACAAGCACCCAGATGCTGTCTAGGTCCCGTGGATAGACCCAAGGAGGGGAAGATAAAGTTTTCAGTTTTAAGGGACTTTCATTTGAATGGAGTAAAATGACAATGAACATGGCCCGGTGCGGTGGCTCACGCCTGTAATCCTAGCACTCTGGGAGGCCAAGGCGGGAGGATCGCTCAAGGTCAGGAATTAGAAGCCAGCCTGAGCACGAGAGAGACCCTGTCTCTACTATAAATAGAAAGAAATTAATTGGCCAAGTAATATATATAGAAAAATTAGCCGGGCATGGTGGTGCATGCCTATAGTCCCAGCTACTCGGGAGGCTGAGGCAGGAGGATCGCTTGAGCCCAGGAGTTTGAGGTTGCAGTGAGCTAGGCTGACACCATGGCACTCACTCTAGCCTGGGCAACAAAGTGAAACTCTGTCTCAAAAAAAAAAAAAAAGACAATGAACAAAACCCATGTATATAAATAATATTAAGTATTATTAATAATAAATACTTTGAAAAAAAAAAGAAAGCAAGCCAAAGGGACGGGAGAGTAATGGGGGATAGTATCTGGACACACTGTTTTAGATGGAGTGGTTAGCACTCTCTTGAGGAGATGATATTTGAGCAGAGACATGAACAGAAAGTATGAATGCTGGGAAACTCAATAAGGGAAAAAATTCTATAAAGTGGGAACAGCAGAATAAGGACCATGAGGTAGAACTGAATTCAGGGGTTCAAGAGGAAACAGAAGGCCAATGTAGTGGAATAAAGTGAGATTTAGTATTTGGGGATGAGGGAGTATTAGTCAAATAATGTTGAATTAATAATAGATACATTCAATGACTCAGCTGAAATGATGGAACATCTTGCTAAAAAATACCTCAAGAAGCATAAAATGGCCAGGCATGGTGGCTCATGCCTGTAATCTTAGCACTCTGGGAGGCCGAGGCAGGAGGAATGCTCGAGGTCAGGAGTTCGAAACCAGCCTGAGCAAGAGCGAGACCCCGTCTCTACTATAATAGAAAGAAATTAATTGGCCAACTAATATGTGTATATATATATATATATATATATAAATTAGCCAGGCATAGTGGCACATGCCTGTAGTCCCAGCTACTCAGGAGGCTGAGGCAGCAGGATTGCTTGAGCCCAGGAGTTCGAGGTTGCTGTGAGCTAGGCTGACGCCATGGCACTCACTCTAGCCTGGGCAACAGAGTGAGACTCTGTCTCAAAAAAAAAAAAAAAAACAAGAAGCATAAAATGTTACTGAAATCAGGGGACATAACTAGATACATTTGTAAACAGGATTATAGGAATCTGAGTGGGACTTTTTTGTTTGCTCATAATTGCAAAGTAAGGGGGTCACTAAGTAACCCCCTTTCAAGGAGAAACTTCAAAGAGATGCCAGAAATGGGGGCCAGAGACTGCCTCAGCCTACCAAGGGTGGACATACTGTGAAGTGAAATAACGTGTTCTCCTAACAGCAGCTAGCACCCCGCCCCCAATACACTAGGCCAGCAAGTCAGCTGACCCTGGGACAACATAATGGTCATAAGGAGAGGTTACTCCTTTTCCTAAGGGGAAAAGAGGGATTCTTTTTTTCTTTCTGAAGCCAAATGATGGGAGCCCATTGGAGAATGTGTAAAGGTTGTGTGTGTGGGCCGGGTGCGGTGGCTCACGCCTGTAATCCTGGCACTCTGGGAGGCCCAGGGGGGAGGATTGTTTGAGCTCAGGAGTTCCAGATCAGCCTGAGCAAGAGCAAGACCCCATCTCTACTAAAAATAGAAAGAGATTAATTGGCCAACTAAAAATATATAGAAAAAGTTAGCTGGGCATGGTGGCACATGCCTGTAGTCCCAGCTACTTGGGAGGCTGAGGCAGAAGGATTGTCTGAGCCCAGGAGTTTGAGGTTGCTGTGAGCTAGGCTAATGCCACAGCACTCTAGCCCAGGTGACAGAGTAAGACTCTGTCTCAGTAAAAAAAAAAGATTGTGTGTGTGTCTGTGAGAAGGGAGACTGGCGCCTTGTCACTCAGCTGGCTGGATTATCTACTGAACACACAAATCCATCCAGAGCTTCTAGCAGAGAGCACTGTGGTGAGTGTCCTCTTAGGGGACTGGGGTATTTGGTACCTGAAGTTTGGGAGCCACTTGTGCACCAAAGACAGCTGCTAGTCTTGAGATTTCTGACGGAGGGGAGCTTGCTGGAGTAGCTCACACTAACAGAGGAGGAAGGTACTATAGTCCAGAGTTTATTCACGAGAGGAAATACATTTCCCCCTTCACCCAATGCTAGTGCCCTGTGGCTTTTGGAGGGTTCAGAAGATGGTGTCAGAAGTCATTGTGGCTGTATGCAAAGCAGCAGGAAGGTCAGGAAAGAGACCAGGACACCTGTAAGTGAGCGGATGCCCCAGCTGGAGAAGAGTCAGGGGCATGGACTGGTGTCAGGGACTGAAGTGGATATGGTTGCTTTTCCCTGAGGGATTCCTCAATGAGAGAGGTAAGGATGAACACCATCCATGTAAAACCAAGCACAATACCAGCTCAGAGTTCTCAATACCACCATCTTCTGTTTGCAGTAGACAAAACTGGATTGAGTCAGACAAAGACCTAGGATACTTCCAACATGGGGATGTAGCTGATCATGTAAGATCTCTACCAGCCTTGTCTCCCCTCCCTGACCCCCAAACTGGAGGAGCTCAGCAGTGGGGAGGGAAAAGGGTTGTCTCAGAGCCAGGCCTCCTCTTGACTTCTCCACCACAAGCAGCCAGCATCACGGGTCGTGTTGAGGGGAAAGGAAGGTGATTATAATTATGTTAGCTTCACAATTGATATTTTACCTTGGAAAAATGAAGTTCTAATAACTAAAATTAGTAGAAATTTATGGTGCATGCTAAGGTTTCATTAAGGAATATGAGAATGAGATTTGAGACATCATGGTTGGAAGCCTTGGTGAGAATAGGAAATAAAACAGTGATGTTTATACTCTCAGTGAGATACATCACACAAGTAACCAAGCAATGAGGCATAATAATACAAGCTACACCAAATCTACTAAGGAGTCAAAGTGCACTAATCTAAAATCATGGTATTTTACTTTATAAAATTGTAAAATTTCATCTAGCTCTTCAGTTTTGACAAAGTATAGATTCTGTCAACTGCTTCTTTGGTTTAACAAAGTGAATTGATTTTCTCTCAATCAGCAACATATTATACGAACTCTCCAGGCTCTTCTAAGGAATATGAACTCATATTATTTCCTATTCTGTTTCTTTTTTTTCTTTTTTTTTTTTTGGTGGGGGAGCTAGTTGATTCGGCAGGCGAGTTGTTCACACTCGTTATTAGCAGATTCTGACTTCCATGGCCACTGCCTATATATTGTAAAGCTTAGCAGATCCCCATATTCACGTCCAGGGAAATTATACACAGCATCATGAAGACATTTATAGCAGTTGCAGAACCTCTTATAAAGGAATAGGGAAAACAGATCACATTTTAGCTAAGAATCCAAGACAAAGAAAAAGAGTCAATGACAGTAGTGACAGCTTGTTCTCCAGCAGCACTTTTACATGATCTCTTCTTGATGAGATAGAGACAAAGAGTAATTATTAAATAATTACATTGATGCTCTTTGTTTTCTCAGGTTAAAAAAATGAAGGCACATGGGTACCTTCAAAACAGTATATGGTAAGAGGGAATGGATCCACAATGATGACAGCTGTATTTACGCAACTAGTTCATTCACTAGTTTAACAACATTGGCCGGTCTGTAATGTACATCCCAATAAACTGACCAATAAAATGATTGCTTTAGCATTACAGAAACATATCCCAGGTAGAACTTTAAGGGCTTCCCTAAGTTAATCCGATTATTAAACATAGACATTTATGTACTATCAGACATAAGAGAACTTGGTACAAGCTAGGAGATATTCAAACAATGATAAAAATCATCCATGACTAGCCACCCTGGCACTATACTTCAGCAGCTTAAGGCCATCGGATGTCTCATTGCTATGACGTTGCTAAGTATAGAAAGGACTATGGAATAATTCGTTGGCTGATAAAAATGCCTGTGGTCAAGTTATGCAATGTAATATATTAACCATGGGTTTCCAAGAAGTTCAAGTCCACAGATATAATATTTAGGCAGACATCCACTTATCCTCTATTTACACACCATTTATCTCTGGTTTTCTGTAAATTATAGCTTATGCTCATAGGGTTTTTAAAAAAAATTAATGGGAACCATCTCATTCCCTGCATCTACACTTCGAAGTTACACATAAACCTAAGTACACAGGACCATATGGCCATAAATTTGGAATCTGGATTTTGTGAAAGAAAACAAATCTCCTGAGATTTTTCTAGAATGAGTCTGACAAGTCTTGGCCCAAAGTTACACTGAAGAAGAATCTATTTTCCTTTGAAAGCAAGAGAAAATCAGCATTTTCATAGAATGTGAGTATAAAATAGAATATAGGATGCCACATTGAGATTTCATTGGCAGAGATTTCACTTTTTTAAGGTTGTATAGGAAGAACAGCTTGCTTAATCTCATAACCCGGAAGTTTTTACTATGTTATTGTTACTTTATTTTTGGGTAAATTATAATTTTCAAGTGAGTAGACGGTAAGTATATATTGTATAAGTCCAAGCAAATAAATATACCTGCTATTCATCACTGATCAATGATATATTGACCAGAATAAAAAGGATATACGGTTCTAGAGCCTAGCACAATCTACAGGCATGCACCACCATGCCTGGCTAATTTTTTCTATATACTTTTAGTTGGCCAATTAATTTCTTTCTATTTTTAGTAGAGACGGGATCTCGCTCTTGCTCAGGCTGGTTTTGAACTCCTGACCTTGAGTGATCCACCCGCCTCGGCTTCCCAGAGTGCTAGGATTCAGGTGTGAGTCGCAGCATCCGGCCAGAGAAGGCAATTTAAAAATTAAATCTAACACAAACACACAGATATTTGCATACAGTGTGTGACCATACCTTTAAAAAATAAGCATGATTTACTTTCCAGAAATAAGACAGTAGTAATCCAGTGGTAATCCAGTGTTAGCTGATATGCCTGCCTCCAGTATAATGAAAGAAATATACTGTCTCAATTGGGGGTTAATATTTATAAACTACTTGACTTTTCTACAAAGAATGATGCCACATAATTTTAAGATGTTAATGCTTGTCTAATCTCTAATGCATTTTCAAGAGTTGACATAGTTAATACCGAAGGAAAACATTTATTATCCGCAGATAAAGTGGAGAATCTGTCAGATTAGTTGAAAAAATAAGGGTGTTAGTTCTGGTTTGGCAGTCCATTAACCATGTGATTTTTTGCCCAAGCCATTTAACTTAATTAAACCTCATTTTCTGCACTGGAAACGTGAGGAGGCTGAGCAAGATAGTTTTAAAATTTCTTTCTAGGTTTACACATCTGACTTCTAAAAAAATCTGAAAAAATAAAAAATAAAAAAATCTGGTTTATGCTAGTATTTTTTAAAAAATTATCCTAAGACAATAGTTTTTAAGTCCCCACTCCTAGCAAGTGCTTATAATTTATTTTTGCTCTTGCTCGCTGTAAAATTTGTCTTTGTCCTACTAGTCACACAAACAGTCCCCATCACACTAGTCAGGACTCGTCAGACTGGTTCTGTACAGATCACCAGTGACTTCTTTCTTCACTCCAGCCTGCAAAGTCACTGATAGAGTTGGATGCACACGCTTGGTTGTGGACCTCGGTCTTCACGAGACTTCTTCCCTGCTGGTCAGCAATGTACCCGTGAGTTCCTTTTCCTTTCTGTCTTAAGGTAACTTGTTGTTTAAAGTGGCATAAGCCACACCAAGGAATGTGTACATCTTCAGTTTATTATTATTTTTAATACAGAGAAATATGCTTGATATTTTACATAAAGTTATGTCAAGACATAGGCTTAGTGCTCCGTGTCCTTTCATGTTCTGGCCCTCTATCCTGTTGGAGGGCCCTACAAAATGTAAAGGTACATGGGATTTGACAGCTATCTTTGAGTTAGTTTGTTTATTTGTTTGCTTCAAGAAAAACCGAATGTATTTTTAGCTTGGGTTTCATTTATCTTAGGGAGAAATACTCTTATTTCAGAAAGTATACAAGTGAAAAAAACAAATGTGAAATTATGCTGATAAAAATTAAGTTTATTTCCAGAAGTGGTTTAAAATTTAAAAACTGTAGATATTTTTAAAGAATCAGAAGCAATTTAAGAAATTAGTATGACCAAATTATTATAGTAGGATTTTAAAAATAAATCCAATGGTATGCCTGGCCATGATCAACTTCTCTAATATGTAAGTCATAGTCATTTTTAGGTGGTTTTCTTTCAGAGTTAGACACCAATTAGTAACAAGGTATCAGGGTACCAGTTTTTTTGTTTTTTTTCTTTTTTGAGACAGAGTCTCGTTTTGTTGCCTAGGCTAGAGTGAGTGCCGTGGCATCAGCCTAGCTCACAGCAATCTCAAACTCCTGGGCTCAAGCAATCCTGCTGCCTCAGCCTCCCAAGTAGGTGGGACTATAGGCATGTGCCACCATGCCCGGCTAATTTTTTCTATATATATTAGTTGGCCAATTAATTTCTTTCTTTTTATAGTAGAGGTGGGGTCTCGCTCTTGCTCAGGCTGGTTTTGAACTCCTGACCTTGAGCAATCCGCCCGCCTTGGCCTCTCAGAATGCTAGGATTACAGGCATGAGCCACCACGCCTGGCCAAAAAACTATAGATATTTTTAAAGAATCAGAAGCAATTTAAGCAATTAGTATGACTAAATTATTACAGTAAGATTTTAAAAATAAATCCAATGGTATGCCTGGCCACGATCAGCTTCTCTAATAGGTAAGTCATAGTCATTTTTAGGTGGTTTTCTTTCAGAGTTAGAAACCAATTGGTAACAAGGTATCAGGGTACCAGTTTTGACTCTGAAAATAATCTGATCTTCAGATTAAAATGTATTTTCTCCGATTTACATATTGGCATCTCATTTTTGATGAATTTCTACTTTGAGAAGAAAAGTTTGAAAAATATTAAACTCCCAGTAGAGTCTGTGGTCTTCATATAATAAAGAAAACCAGTTGGGTTTCATCATTGATAGAAAGTTCGTTCTACATACTCATCATGAGAAGTTTAATATTCTTCTATAATGTCAGTGAAGCCACTAAGAGCTATAGATATTAACAAATTTAGTCCGACATCTCAAGGCTCACTGCCTTTTGAATGTGTTTCTTTATAATCCATGATGGTTTTGTATCCTACCTTCTTTCCCTCACTTTTTTAAAGAATATTACTATAGAAAACAGTGCTTCAAGAAAACTTCCAACAGACTCAACATGCTAAATAGATTCCAAGCTTTGTCTATGCTAGAACTGAGTAAGTCAGAATTTAATTCTAAATGTATAGAGGAGATACAATGTGGAGATACTGGAGTGAATTTTTTTGAGTGTAGTAATTTGAAGCAAACGATGTGCCTAATTTTCAAAGTCCTACTTCAGAGAACATGTAAGTTATGTCTCAGGGAAAAAACCAAACGCACAAAACTAACCAACCAATGAACAAAAGCATCTTCTTGATCTGAAGATTGTATAAAAGATGAAGCCCATCTCTGTTCAAGTGGGTCTAGATGAGATGAAATGTTAAGAAAATGGGCTACAGTGGGAAAGAGATTAAGTTTATAATGCACATTTGCTGATGTAAGTGTGCCAACAGGAATGATCTCAAGAAAGAGTTATAATTGAAATAATGGGATATAAGTAGATAATTTCTTTTTAAGGACGTTGGTTTATAACTAACTGGGAAAGCATATAAGAAACAGGCAGGAAGTTCTATTAAAGAGCTCACTCATTCCTCTTCAGTCACATGGCTGATAGCTTCCTCCCTCACTTCACCTGAGTGACAGTCACTTTATTAGAATTTAAGGGCAAGAAAAACTTGGAGCAGGTAAACATTATTCTTCTGATGCTACCATTTTTTTTTTTTTTTGAGACAGAGTCTCACTCTGTTGCCCAGGCTAGAGTGAGTGCCGTGGCATCAGCCTAGCTCACAGCAACCTCAAACTCCTGGGCTCAAGGGATCCTCCTGCCTCAGCCTCCCGAGTAGCTGGGACTACAGGCATGCGCCACCATGCCCGGCTAATTTTTTGTGTATATATTTTTAGTTGGTCAATTAATTTCTTTCTATTTATAGTAGAGACAGGGTCTTGCTCAGGCTGGTCTCGAACTCCTGACCTTGAGCGATCCTCCCGCCTCAGCCTCCCAGAGGGTTAAGATTACAGGCGTGAGCCATTGTGCCTGGCCTGATGCTACCATTTTATTTTTACTTATTTATTTATTTTTGAGACAGAATCTCACTCTGTTGCCTGGGCTAGAGTGCCATGCTGTTAGCCTAGCTCACAGCAACCTCCAACTCCTGGGCTCGAGGGATCCTCCTGCCTCAGCCTCCCAAGTAGCTGGGACTACAGGCATGCACCACCATGTCCGGCTAATTTTTCTATATATTTTTAGTTGTCCAATTAATTTCGTTCTATTTTTAGTAGAGACAGGGTCTCGCTCTTGCTCAGGCTGGTTTCGAACTCCTGACCTCGAGCCATCCTCCCACCTTAGCCTCCCAGAGTGTTAGGATTACAGGCGTGAGCCCGGCCTGCCATTTTATTTTAAACTATTCCTTCAGCATGGAATGATCAACACATGAATTTTGTAAATACACACACACACACACACACACACATCGCACACACCAGAAGGTGAAAGAAAACTATCAGGAAGAGGTCTGGGAAGAGAAGAACATACTTCATATTTATCAAATATATTTATTGTGGTTGGGGGTATATGCTCATTATATGCAACAGCATGACTGATTAGAATTAAAGGTAAGCAGACTGAATTTATAGGCATGCACATCTACACACATTTAGGTAGCTGAAGGTGCAATGAGTAATATGAAATGAAACAAAATGAACAATTGTAATTTTTTTTTTTTTTTTGAGACAGAGTCTAGAGTGCTGGAGTGCCGGGCTAGAGTGCTGTGGTGTTAGCCTAGGTTACAGCAACCTCAAACTCCTGGGCTCAAGCAATCCTACTGTCTCTGCCTCCCCAGTAGCTGGGACTATAGGCATGTGCCACCACGCCGGGCTAATTTTTTCTATATATATATTTTTTAGTTGTCTGGATAATTTCTTTCTATTTTTAGTAGAGACGGGTCTCGCTCTTGCTCAGGCTGGTTTTGAACTCCTGACCTTAAGCGATCCGTCCACCTCGGCCTCCCAGAGTGCTAGGATTACAGGTAACAATTGTAATTTTTACTTAATAGAGTAAGCACTGTTTCTCAAAGTGTGGCCCATGGACCCCCTGCAGTACAGTCAATGAGTGCTTACTCAAAATAGGTGAGGCCAGCTCTCATCCCAGAAATTTTAATGAATCTCTGGTTAAGGCATGAGAATCATATTTTAAAAATGAATGCAATATAATTCTTATTCACCCTAAAGTTTGAGAAGCACTGATCGTGTAAAGACAAAAAAGAAAGGAATTTGTCAGACTGAAATAAATTAAAGCATACATGAAATAGGTCATTTGAAAAGAGGTAACCCTTTGTTTTATTTAAATTGGTATAATTATATCTTAATGGGAGGTGCTGTCTTCCAAGTCACCTTTCCCTCGGAGGTACAAGAGTACTCATTTATGCAACAGGGTGATGATTAAGAAGGAGAGGGTAACGAGAAGGTATGAGAAAGTAAAGGGAGGATACAGACAGTTTTTGGGTAGTTTGTGTCAAATAGAGAAGGTGCTCTTATTTGCATTTTAAGAGTCTATTTGTTCATAGTAAAACTAATCTATCAATGTCACCCCCTGATATTAGTCAATAGTGACACTGAAGGGACGCTACATTGAAGTTTAGGCTCTGAGTTAATGTACGATTGTTCTGCAAGTATTTAACGTGTGCCCACAATTCTCCTTCATCTAAGACCAGGCCTGGTCCATAAAACAACTATTAGTGAGTTCTTGTTATATAATAAACAGTCCCGTGTGGAAGAAAACTGTCTGTTGAGCACCTACTATATACTATGGATTTTGTAAACTCAATTTCACTGAATTTTTTTTTGAGACAAAGTCTCGCTTTGTTGCCCTGGCTAGAGTGAGTGCCATGGCGTCAGCCTCGCTCACTGCAACCTCAAACTCCTGGGCTCAAGCGATCCTGCTGCCTCAGCCTCCCGAGTAGCTGGGACTACAGGCATGCACCACCATGCCTGGCTAATTTTTTCTATATATATTAGTTGGCCAATTAATTTCTTTCTATTTATAGTAGAGACAGAGTCTTGCTCTTGCTCAGGCTGGTTTCGAACTCCTGACCTCGAGCAGTCTGCCCGCCTCGGCCTCCCAATTTCACTGAATTTTGATAATACTTTGAGAAATAGGTATTGTTTTCTTTTCTTTTTAAAAGATGGATAACTGTGGTGTAGACTGTCCAGGCTTCTGTTAAATTTTGGATCTCTAATCTGACCCTGGTCTTTCTGGCTTTAAAGTCCATGTTCTTTCCCCTGTAACACTTAACCAAAGTAGAATCTTTGGAAAGTTTATGCTCTAAAACAGAAATGAAACATACACACACATATACACATATGGAGAAAATGTGACTGTATTGGCAAAAAACGCCAGATAATATGAAGATTAATATGAAATAATGCACATTTATGTTGAGGGAGGAAGGGTGAAGATACAATTTCGCTTTTATTTGTGGGTTTTAAAAACATTTAAAGAATTCATTGGCTACCATTATTTAATTTTCTTAAGACTGTCTTTGCATTTAAATAAGATGAGCAGTGACCTAATTTTTCCATATTATTTAAAAGGTGATCAGTGACTGAGAGTATAGTGCTTCAATTGCATCATCTCTGTTTTCTAAAAAGGATTCTGTTTGTTATATTGTGAAAATCAAGCTCATCTTAGTGCAGCATTTCATGGAACTAAGTTATTGGTCTGTAGGAACTGTAACTATCAAATGGACCTTTGTCATTCTGTCATTGTTGTCTAATTTCCTACAAAATTATGTCATTGCTTCAACATAAAGAGGAGATAAATAGAAACATTCAAGAAAAATAGCACTATCTTGTACTGCAGTATCAGCACTGAGGTTTTTAAGTGTGCCTGATGGCTTTAGAGCAGGGGTCCTCAAACTTTTTAGACAGGGGGCCAGTTCATTGTCCCTCAGACTGTTGGAGAGTGCACACTGTGGGCCCAGGACGAGTCGGCTGCTAAGCAGGACAGGCAGTGGGGCGGCATGTGGCCCGAGGGCCGTAGTTTGAGGACACCTGCTTTAGAGCTTGAGAATGGGTAGGTTGAGCAGTCGTGGAGCAGGTCTTCTGAGATGGTAGGTGGTGAAATGAGTTTTCTGGCTTGTTTCATGGCTCTATCAGGGTTGGGGTTTATAGGAACTGCACTAAGAAGTTCTTCAAGGATACTATTGGACCTGCTCTCATTAAAGATAATGTATGAAAATTGTGAAGAATATTCTCACAGACTCAGACATAATTGAACAGGTTTGAAATGACTGGATGAGAGAGCGGGAAAGTTTTAAAAGGTTGAGAAAGAAAAATGGGCTGCAGAGACACCAACTCATGCCAGAACCTGCAAGCCCAACCTTCTTCTCCCAGATACATACATGGCCTGTGTGGTTGGCTAATTTTTGAGATTTTTAGAATGGTGATTCTAAGATAACAGAATTAATCTTAAAGGAATCCAAAGTACCATATTATCTTGTAACATTTCATCAGAAGATGCCAAATGATATCTCCTTTTGGAAACTCCAAAGGCAGACACAGAGGATTTAGCACTTTGTTTAAAGTTGAACCATGAGTCAGTGCTAGACAAAATAATAATTGCTATCATTTGTTTCTCATGTCCTATGTGCCAACTACTGTCCTAAAACATCATGTGTGTTTAACCTTTGTAACAACCTATGGTTATATTATTATACCCATTTTCCAGATGAGAAAACTGAGGCACAGACAGTAGCATTATTTGCCCAGAGGTAATAAATGGCAGAACTGGTAATTAACACAGATTCACCTGACTTCAAAGCCTGTTCCATGCTGTCCCATGCTCTTAATCACAATGGTATACCATTCCCACCATGTCTCCTTTGTCTGATCAGCTGGCTCTTCTACTACTATGATTAACTGTCTTATTGTGTTAAAATATACAAAATTTATATTTGCAAGTAACAATGTTATATTCAATGGATAATCTTTGATATAGATCTGTGGAGTTGGTAGACAGGAAGCATTGCTGTACGCATGCTATAATGTAAGGGATTAAAATGCTCAAGGATTAGATAATTTGCATGTGGTCACAGGAATGGGTGAGTCAGTCAATACCAGAGATGAAATTTGTCCTCCCAGTGCACCTGTACACTGAGTCCGATATAGTCAAGTGAAGAGTTAAACTAACACAGACAACGACATGACCCAAGAAATATTATTGTTATTACTTATTACCATTTGAGCCTGTGTAAAAGTATATGGTCCTTTTAAAGTTAGTTATTTCACATTAAAAGCTTGTCAGGTCACATTTAGTAAAATTTAGAGAGAGTACATATAGTAGGAGTAAAAATATTCTTTCATATATATGTGTGTGGGTATGCATATGTTCACGTGTGTGTATATATATGTATGTATGTACTACGTTCACAATTCCAACATACGTTTTCTCATTTGATATTTATCAACAACCCTGTGAGGCAGATAAATTTAATATTACCCTGACTTTACAGTTAGGAATACCAAAAGTTAGGAAGACTGAGACTTCCAAATCTCTGAATAAGTTATTGATAGAACTGGAACTTGAACACACATGTTCTCACCTCACCCTATACTTTCTAGACTTCTCTGCTTTCTCTACCAGGTCATGATCCCTGGAATCACAGATGCTCCCTTCTTGGTTAAGCAGAGCTAACTTTCCTTGACCTCCAGACAACTAACCCTAATCTTAACGTCTCAACTTTTCTAATCAAGAAACCACCACTGATGATAAATGAATACATCTAAAATATTTCACACTGATCTTTCAAATGACATGGTACATTCAAGCCATTATTAAGCACTTGCACATAAATGACTGGATTCACCAACCAAGCTGGATTTGGCCTTTTAGAAAGAGTTCTAAGTCCTTGCACCAAACTGTGTACATCATGGCTGACAATTGGCAGCTGCCTGATTCATAAATTCTTAGAGCCGGCTGGGTCCAAAGATGAGTGCTTTTCTACATTTTGTTTACTGGCTGAACCCCTTTTTGCACACACAGAAGGCCTGACACAAGGCCCTGATGTCTGAGCAGAATTGCTGTTGGACGGGCTGGGCGAGGTGGCTCACGCCTGTAATCCTAGCACTCTGGGAGGCCGAGACAGGAGGATCGCTCAAGGTCAGGAGTCCGAAACCAGCCTGAGCAAGAGCGAGACCCCGTCTGTACCATAAATAGAAAGAAACTAATTGGCCAACTAATATATAGAGAGGAAAAAATTAGCTGGGCATGGTGGCGCATGCCTGTAGTCCCAGCTACTCGGGAGGCTGAAGCAGGAGGATCACTTGAGTACAGGAGTTTGAGGTTGCTGTGAGCTGGGCTGACGCCACGGCACTCACTCTAGCCTGGGCAACAAAGTGAGACTCTGTCTCAAAAAAAAAAAAAAGAATTGCTGTTGGATGGGGTGGGACAGAGTTCTGCTTTCCTTCCCTCCTCTTACCCCCTCAGGCATATATGAGGCATCTGGACAGGTTTTTCAACTCACTTTAAAATTAATTTCTCGTTATGAAGGAGGAAATAATGACAGTAGCCAACATTTGTGGAGTAGTTGCGGTGTGCTTGGCATGGCACCAGATGCTCTGTGCTATTTTATTTAAGCTTCTGAAGAGCCCTGTGAGTTCGGGCCTATCCAAGTCTCTATTTGTTAGTGGGGAAGTGTAGCCTTAGAGAGGGTGAGTAGCCTCAGAGCTGCTAGTAGAGGCAGAGTTAGGACTGAATTGAAGCTGTTTGATGGCAAAGCTCTGGTCTTTATCCACTAAACAAGAAAATGGAAGTCATTTGCTTAAGTTCATAGGGCTTGGTACAAGGGGTTCCTCAATTGGAACCTTGGCCTTCTGATTTATCAGTATTAGATTTATTATTTGTATTTCAAAATCATGCTGCTAGAGAAAATTAAGTAAAAATAGTGTACTTCTTTTTTTTTTTTTTTTTTGAGACAGAGTCTTGCTTTGTTGCCCAGGCCAGAGTGAGCTAGCTCACAGCAACCTCAAACTCCTGGGCTCAAGCAATCCTCCTGCCTCAGCCTCCCGAGTAGCTGGGACTACAGGCATGCGCCACCACGCCCAGCTAATTTTTTCTATATATATTAGTTGGCCAATTAATTTCTTTGTATTTATAGTAGAGATGGGGGTCTCGCTCTTGCTCAGGCTGGTTTCGAACTCCTGACCTCGAGCAATCTGCCTGCGTCAGCCTCCCAGAGTGCTGGGATTACAGGCGTGAGCCACCATGCCCGGCCAATAGTGTACTTCTTTTCCAAGTGCAGAATCTGCAAGAGAATTAGGAAATATGTTTCTCGATGTTCTCTTTTCCCAAAGATAATGGCAATTTACCTTGATTACAAAAACTCTGTTTTGCATATTGAAATATTATCAGATTTAGCTATGAGTGACAGGAAGCCCAGAGTCACAGTGGATTACTGTGGATAAAATGGAATTTTATTCTGTTTAATGTAAAACAAGTCCAGAGGTAGGCAGGTAATAGCCAATAGGGAGGTTCACAAAGTAATTAGGAATCTGGGCTCCTAGTATCATGCTGACCTGCTAACATGAACACATGCTTTACAGATCATGGTCCAAGGTGGTGATCTGAATTGTCGTTAGCAAATATACGTTCTTTATGTGAAGTGCACATTAGGATTCTAGCCACTGAAATAGAGACTCATCGGTCAGAACTTAATCATAGGGTGACACGTATAAACATGGGACACTATTCTATTTTCCAGGTGTCAATGTGCCTAACCAAATATCAAAGTTTCTATTATTAAGAAAAAAAGAATAAATATCTGGGCATCTCTAACATCTCTAACATAGACATAATAAATTTCAATGAGAAGAGGTACATCCCATTGTGATGAGCAGTATGCAGGTGGATACATGAGTCTGAAGTTTAGGCAAGTGAGCTGAGCTGCAGTTATAGATTTGATAGCCATCAGCATATAGATACGAAGTAAATCCATAGACATTGGTAACTAAAAATATTTAGTTTTTCTGGATAAAATACTACTTTTCTTATAATTTTATGGTGTTAATTTACACAGAAAAGTCTACCTTATTCTAATGTGAACCTGAGCTTATTTCACTGTTATTAAAGTGACAATATATTAGAATATGATTAAGTTAAAGTGAGTATACATAATAATTAATTTCACAAATCACGTGTCCCATCCCCAAATTAAAACTCAATACTTATATATATTACAGGTCAATAATTAGGGCAGGAAATTTATTAATCAAGAAAACTCACATTTGTTTTTGAAAGAATCATATAAAAATTAGGAGGGTCTATAAATTTTCCAATAGCTAGCCATTGCTAAATTAATTCAGACAGGTTTTCTTATATATAGGAATTTCTAGATGATTTTAGAAATTCTTGGTGTATGGTTTAGAGTGCTGGGCCAGGGAAATAACAACCTAGAGTTACAGTCCCCAACTCCCAGGCCATGGACCAGTACCCGTCCATGGCCTGTTAGGAACCAGGCTGCCCAGCAGGAGGTGAGCAGTGGGCAGGCAAGTGAAACTTCATCTGTATTTACGGCCACTCGCCATTGCTCGCATCACCAACTGAGCTCTGCCTCTTGCAAGATCAGGGATGGCATTAGATTCTCATAGGAGCACAAACCCCGCCGTACACTCTGCATGTCAGGGAGCTAGCTTATGAGAATCTAATGCCTGGGCCCGGCGCTGTGGCTCATGCCTGTAATCCTAGCACTGTGGGAGGCCTAGGCGGGCAGATTGCTCGAGGTTAGGAGTTCGAAACCACCCTGAGCAAGAGCGAGACCCCGTCTCTGCTATAAATAGAAAGAAATTAATTGGCCAACTAATATACATAGAAAAAATTAGCTGGGCTTGGTGACACATGCCTGTAGTCCCAGCTACTTGGGAGGCTGAGGCAGCAGGATTGCTTGAGCCCAGGAGTTTGAGGTTGCTGTGAGCTAGGCTGACACCACAGCACTCTAGCCTGAGCAACAGAGTGAGACTCTGTCTCAAAAAAACAAAACAACAAAAAGAAAGAATCTAATGCCTGATGGCCTGAGGTGGAGCGGAGGCGGTGATGCTAGCGCTGGAGCGCAGCTGCAGATTATCATTAGCAGAGAGGTTTGACTGCATGGAGACCACAATAATTCAGTTGTTTCTGATCACCACCAGACGGGACCGCCTAGTTGCAGGAAAACAAGCTCAGGGCTCCCAGTGCGTCTGCATTATGGTGAGATGTATAATTATTTCATTATATATTACAGTGTAATAATAAAAGGAATAAAGTGCACAATAAATGTAATGTGCTTGTATTATCCTGAAACTACCCCCCTCCCAACCCAGTCCATGGAAAAAATTGTCTTCCATGAAACCAGTCCCTGGTGACAAAAAGGTTGGGTACTGCTGACATAGAGGACACCACAGGGTGTTAGCATGTGTTCCAACTGGCATATCCAGGCACATTTTTTTTTTTTTGAGACAGAGTCTCACTCTGTTGCCCAGGCTAGAGTAAGTGCCATTGCGTCAGCCTAGCTCACAGCAACCTCAAACTCCTGGGCTCAAGCGATCCTCCTGCCTCAGCCTCCTGAGTAGCTGGGACTACAGGCATGCGCCACCATGCCCGGCTAATTTTTTTGTATATATTTTTAGTTGGTCAATTAGTTTCTTTCTATTTTTAGTGGAGATGGGGTCTAGCTCTTGCTCAGGCTGGTTTTGAACTCCTGACCTCTAGCGATCTACCCGCCTCCTTGGCTTCCCAGAGTGCTAGGATTACAGGCGTGAGCCACCATGCCCATCCTAGGCACATTTTAATCAAGGTCTAGAATTTTTTTTATTATATAATAGTTGTGAATATTTTTGAGATACATGTGATATTTTGATACCCATATACAATATGTAATGATCAAATCAGGGTAATTGGGAATCTATTACCTCAAACATTTATCTTTTCTTGTGTTGGGAACATTATAATTCTTCTCTTTTAGCTATTTAGAATATACCATAAATTATTGATAACTATAATTTCCCTACTATTATATAATAGTAGAATTTATTTCTTCTTTTTAACTATATTTTTGTATCCCATCAATTTCTTCATGCAAGTAGTCAAGTATGACTTTAACTTCAAAAATCAAAGTATGACTTTGCCATAGGTAGGATACTTGGATTATTTCAAATAACTTGCAGTCCCTTAGTTTGACTGCAAATTATTCCAAATTTTCTAACATTGTAGCTAACAGAAAAATGATGCATTTGAAAACAAGGCTGATGTTTAATAAATGCCGAATTTTAATTATCACATTAAGCATTTCGGGTTGAGGCATGGAACATTATTAGCTTTTGTGAAAATTAAAGAGCATCTCTAGATCAATTTAAATCTCCACTGGGTTTTTAACAAATGAAGAAAATGAGAACACATGCCATCATACACGTTGGGGGCCAGGGGATACTGGGACTTGTGTGATGTTGAATGTGCTCTCAGATTTTTCATCTGTTCAAACTAAGACTGAGATACAGGTCACTGGTCTTCCAGTTCAGAGCTATTTCTACTGAATCACATCAACTCTCATTAAAGAAGGCATCTAGACAAAGTCTAGATTTAGTAGGAAAACAGCTAACATTATGAAAAGTTTCTGAAAGTCTGAAGCTATATACTAGTGGTCACAAGAGTGTCTTTAGCTCAGGTTTCTTTTTTTTGAGACAGAGTCTGTTTCTGTTGCCCAGGCTAGAGTGCCATGGCATCAGCCTAGCTCACACCAACCTCAAACTCATGGGCTCAAGCAATCCTTCTGCCTCAGCCTCCTGAGTAGCTGGGACTACAGGCATGTACCGCCATGCCCGGCTAATTTGTATATATATATATATATATATATATATATATATATATTTTTTTTTTTTTAGTTGTCCAGATAATTTCTTTCTATTTTTAGTAGAGACAGGTTCTTGCTGTTGCTCAGGCTGGTTTCGAACTCCTGACCTTGAGCAATCCTCCTGCCTCGGCCTCCCAGAGTGCTAGGATTACAGGTGTGAGCCACCATGCTCTGCCTAGCTCAGGTTTCTTAACCAATTTTCTTCTGATAAACTTGCCATGACATATCAGCACACTGCCTGTTAATTCTAATTTTTAATGCACACTTTTAAGTGTGTTCAATTCCCTAAGACTGGCTGCATTAGCATCCCTTGTTAACTTCGCTGTAGGGTATTGCTGCTTTTAAAGTTGCTAACTCAGGCAGGGTGTAATGGCTTACGCATGTAATCCTAGCACTCTGGGAGGCTGAGGTGGGAGGATCATTTGACATCAGGAGTTCGAGACCAGCCTGAGCAAGAGCGAGATGCCTCTAATAAAAAATTAGAAAGAAATTAGGTGAACAACTACAAATACATAGAAAAAATTAGCTGAGCATGGTGGCACGTGCCTGTAGTCCCAGCTACTCAGGAGCCTGAGGCAGGAGGATTGCTTGAGTACAGGAGTTTGAGGTTGCTGGGAGCTAGGCTGACACTCTAGCACTCTAGCCCGGGCAACAGAGAGAGACTCTGTCTCAAAAAATAAATAAACAAATAAATAAAGTTGCTAACTCAGATCATACCAATTTATTATGATATCTCAAACTGAAAAGAGTTTGAGAAAAAAAAGCAAATATATTAGTGGAATTAAAACTGACAATAACTCAATATATAAGTCTATAAACCCATACCTTATTATTTAATCATAACTTTAAATATTTGGCACCCCATCTATCTGTAATTGTAAGTTTCTAGAGGTCAAAGTGTCAGCATAAATATGAGTTTGTAGTAACCTATGCAGCACCATATCTGGCTGAGAACTTAATGAAGACCTAGATGATCACACAAAAAAGATGAGAAGCATTCCTTCCTGTTGAGTTGTCACTGATATTTCATAACACACCTACCTAACATAGTCTGATGATATCATACGCAGTCTTCACAACCTCTTTTTAAAGAAGGTGGGAGGAAAGATAGCATCAGTTGAGTTTTATGGTTGGTTAAATAGAGAAATGGTTAAATTCTGCTTTTTGCCAAAGTTAACAGTTACCAAGTGGTAGGATTTTCTCTCACGATATTTACCAAGAACTTACTGCTATACTAAATTATTATATATTTTCAAAAGTCCAGTTATATGCCTATGATCTCAATAATCTTTAGATAATCTTTATAATGTGGAAATGCCTTCTGGAGCTGTTTCAACAATAATTAAGAAAATGTCATCAGATATTAAAAAAAAATTCTCATGGAGCTTGGTGTCTCAATGACACCATAACCCCCTTCCCCCACCCCCACAACAAATTGCTTTATTGAGTAGTAATTAATGCTATTGGCCAGTA
This sequence comes from Mirza zaza, assembly GCA_008750895.1. Classification (NCBI taxonomy): domain Eukaryota; kingdom Metazoa; phylum Chordata; class Mammalia; order Primates; family Cheirogaleidae; genus Mirza; species Mirza zaza. The sequence continues at coordinate 44,005 of VSMD01047793.1, forward strand.
TTTAAGAATATACTAAGAGTATTAATTTATAAATTAATTTATAATTTATAAATTATATAATATATATAAATTATATATAATTTATAAATTGATTTCGTTTCTATGCTAAGAATATTGTAGAGAATATAGTTCGTCACATTACGTAGTATTCTTTTTATAACAACCTAAAATAATTGTATTGCTGCTGAACAAATGCTATGTTTTTATCTTATGGCTAACACGAAGAATGTTCCTGAGCAGGGTTTGCTTGTTTATTTTTTGCTTTTGTTTGGTTTTGTTTCTGAGTTGGCTGCTAGAAGGTTACTTACCAGTTTTGTGGCCTGACTTAAGTAAATATCTAGATGGGAATTATAATATGTGGTTTTAGCACTATTCCCATTTTATGTTTTCACTTATGTTTTGCTTTCATCTTACATTTCTAAATTTAATTTAATACCGTACACACATGCTCCATATTTTTGTGTGTGTGTATGTGTGTGTGTGTGTGTGTGTGTGTATATATATATATAGTCTAGATAAGCCACTTTAAATTAGTCTGGTACAAGTGGGATATAAATAAAAACATTCATAATAGAAATAATGAATTTCCCATCATTTATCTGGTGTTATAAAAAGGACATGGAAATCATTGTCTGGTACTATCTTGTTATAATTGTAACTTTTATATATTTATTTTTTTTGAGACAAATTCTTGCTCTCTCACCCAGGCTGGAGTGCTGCTGCATCAGCCTAGCTCACAGCAACCTCCAAATCCTGGGCTGAAATGATCCTCCTGCCTCAGCCTCCTGAGTAGCTGGGAGTACAGGCACGTGTCA